>BQNB010014194.1:0-29291 GCA_026074375.1 Tanacetum coccineum | reverse complement strand
TTTCACATTTTGTTATTATCAAAACATTGAGAGGTCGAAAAATATAAATAATATTTTTAGACATTATTTGTATTAACAAACTCCATTAGCAGTATTAACAGCTTGAGTAGTACTAACTGCTCCATTAGTGCTGCTATTGTTGTTATTTGAAGAGGATACAAAAGCCATGTTCTGTGTGCTTGAACTTGAGCTAGACATCCCTTTGACTTCTGGTTCATACACCTTAAGGTTGTTGTAGAGATCATCCATGCTCATTGTATCCAAATCAGTTTTATTCCTCCACACAACAACATGTGTGTTCCACTCAGGTGACAAACTTCTTAATAGCTTCTGGTTCACATCTTCTTGTGAAATTATTTCTCCCAAAAGCTCCAACTGACTCACAAGCTTTTGAAGCCTATCAAAAGTTTAATCAAGCATTTTTCATATTTCTGCTTTAAAATATTCTTTTGGGTCTTCTTTGTAGCTGCATTCCCACCAAATTTCTTTTCTACAGCTTCAATCAATAGCTTAGCATCCTTAATTGAGTTAAGCTTTAACTGATGTTCATTAGGAATACCCATCATTAAAGTACTTCTAGCTTTCACCTCTAACCTTTTCTAAGCCTTCTCTTCAGTAGTTGTAGGAGGCATTACTTTCTCAACACCCTCCACAACTGTTGTTTTTGGTGTAGTGTTTCCATTCTCTATGACTTCCCAAAGTGCATAGTCTATCATCTGGATGTATTATTCAATCCTCATCCTCCATAACTCAAACTCACCCGGTTTGAGCATGGGAACTTTGGATGCAGCCACCATGTGTGCAGAATCTTGATCCATATCTTCTAGCAAAGTTTCTCAAAGCAACAAGCTCTGATACCACTTGTTGTCCCAGTTGTAGGATACCTCTTGTTGGATCCCACTTCAATAGATCGAATTCCTTAAGCTTGTTTAAGGTTTAGTTATATTAGATAAATCTAACACAACTATAGTAGAAACTTTGTTAAGTGTATTAAAGATTATGCGGAATCTAATCTTTAATATTAGAAGAATTCTTAATGAAACAGTAACACAATATCACAATTCAACAAACAATAAAAGCTCCAATATTATTAAGAATAATACGAATACTCTCCTAGTATTAGGGTTACAAAACCTTGAAGCTATGAATAACACTTATCAAATCATAAAAACATCATATTAAACTCTTTACCCTAGGACCTCTTTTTATACACCAAGGAGTCCTAGTCGATTTACAATATATTCCTAAGACTTAGAATATTCTCTAAGATCTATTCTATAAATAACTAATACTTATCATGTAAGTAATCTTGATCTCTAAACAATCTTTATCCTTTCTTCTATCTTTATCCTTTCTCTGACAGTAGAATCTCTTTCAGCAGCCTTAATCTTTGAGCAGTAGTAACTTATACACAAGCAGTTAGTAGTAACTACTTAGAATATTTTCTTCAATCTTCACCAGCAGTACTAACTTTATACTAGCAGTACTAATATATATTAACAGTAGTAACTGTGAACTAGCAGTACTAACTTTATACTAGCAGCACTAACTACTTAGCATATTTTTCATTAAAGTTAATGAACAACACTAACTTTAGCTTAGCAGCAGTAACACAAACCTGAGCAGCAGTAACTCTAAGATCATCAAGAAGACTTTTAATCCTAACATTGCCCTCAAGTAGAACTATTAGAATAATTAATAAAAAGATCAGAATTTACTTATTCTAGAAACATCAAAGTCGAACACCTCACAAAAAAGGGGATTAAAATCACTCAACTCTCATTCTAGTCTAAGTGTTTCATTTTTTAGGGTGATCACTCAACTGCACTGTCATAGCATGTATTCTATCATAGGATTGGAAGGTACATAAATCTCCACCAGCTAGAATTAGGGTCTAAACAGCTCATAAAGGCAACAAAGGAGACACATAGGTTTAACAGGGTGAATCATTCTTTAAATATAATCTTTACCAAAAGTGTTACACCAACAAGGGCGACGAAACCACACATATACATTCGTAAAGACGGATGAGATATGTATAATTGCTCACTCCCTCATTAGAGAAAAACTAGAGGTTAGATTGGAGAATGATATAGGGTAGGATAAGACATGGGATACACATTAATTGGTGTTAAGTAAAATACACAAAACAAATAGTCTAAAATAATCTAAGGTTGTCATAACCAGCTACCGTCCATCCATAAGCCCAAGTATCCAAGTCTAAAAATCTGATCTTTAATAATAGGCTACTAGCTCCATTCTTCACAATCATACAGATGGCTTATAGTTGCATCATCTTTACATTTTTAGCACACAAATAGCTTATAGTTGCACCATCTTTAAAATTTTGAACACTTTGTTGGTTTTATAACATGTAACCAACATGTATATGCTACAGAGGTTTATATCATTTTATTATTGCTTCTGTAGCATATGATATAATACATATCACCCCACTTGAGATGAACAATATCGTTAGTGATGATACAGGGGGTCATTATAGATTAGTAACGATAGGTCTTCCACGAACGTGTAAAGTTTCCAAACCCATTTCCCCGAACCATGGACTTAAGTAGCCAGAGATTTCAACACAAAGAAAATTTAGACTACAGGGTTGGCTAAGGCGAAATGGTGTAACGATACATAAACATTAGGGTTTAAACAAGGATTGGCTCAATAAGGTGATCTAGAGGTATCTTGCACTAAAAATAAGTGCAACAAAGGGTTTTACATAGGAGGTCGACAAGTTAGTGTAACAAGTCGATAAACACATACATATAGGCTATTTGGGTTAATTTCTAAGATGTTGCCTTCTTAAGCTGTCTATTTTTGCTAATCAATTAGGTCTCGAAATGATGTACATGTCAAGTTCTAAAGTCTATAATACTACCAGCACACTCATATTTTTGGGGGATTTTTGTATAATAGATGAAAATAGAATCATTAGCCTAAACCTCACTAATTGAATTAAAGGGTAATAGTGCGCTCAACAAAGATTCATTCTAGTTTAATAAGAAAAAAACATGTCAAATTTTTTTAAATTGGCATAAATTTTCAAAGAAAACTAGAAAATCGAAGGAAAATATAGGTCAAGTGGTAATTCTACTCCCATCCCCCCTTGGTTTGTACAATGTCCCTATTGTAAATTTAAGGAAATGAAATTATAAGAGTAAGAGTAGAATTAGAACAAAAGACTCCCTTGAGCATTGCTTTATACTTTAAATGATAATGGCAAGAGATCATTTCTTGACTCTCGTATCCTGAGCAAACTCGTATCCTCTGAAATCACTAGATGAAAACAAAAAGCATTAAACGTTCAAAATATAATAATACAACAAAACCTAACTCACTTTCGTAGGAATCATGGTTGCATTTAGCATATACATCAAGCCTTATAAACCACTTGGTGGCCTTAGTGGACGAGTGAAGTCTCGTGAGGGTTTCTAAAGAACGTACCCATAAAGTTCATTTAATTATACAAGGTTTTGTAAATGTTTCGAACTAAATTTAGGTTTTTAGAAGGGGATTATGGCGTTATTATGATTTTGGTTACGTTGTAATCATGTGTTTGTAAAATTTTGAAAGTTTTGACTAAGGAAAGGTTATAGCGTAACTAAGACAGCAGGTTACGCCGTATATACATATGTTACGGTGTAACCAAAGTGGTTACGCCCTCACAGAATCCTTTTTTACCACATGAAAACGAGTCAAGGAGACCTCGAATTCCATTTCCTTGTTGTGAGAACCTGCAAAACTAAGTGAGAAACATAAAAACCAACTAATATGTAGAAGCAAAACATAAATTTAAAGATAGGCATGGGGTACCTCCCACGAAGTTCTTGTTTTTGTTTGAGTCACTAACTTAACTCCACCCTTATTTACCAACTAATAGGGTGTTCCTCCCCTCACTTAAAATCAAGTGCGAGAGAGAGTAGCAGTGAACACCATGAGGGCGTAAATTTGTTTTTGCGTAAGGAAATGATGAATTAAAACTATACCGCTGATGAGATTTCATTTCCCTTCTTGTCTTACCAGTTTCGTTTGATGATTTTGGTAATTGGCTTACTTTGTTCAGTAATTTCTGAATGAAGGTCTCACATTCAACATGCGTCTTTATTGAAAGTTCTTTTATCTCTTCAATAAAGTTACCATTTTCATCAACCCCAGTCATATCAAAAAACTCCTTTCCAAAATAGGACTGGTAGGCGGTGCTACATAATCGTCATCGGGTAGTGTGATGTAAACTGTCTGAGGGGTCAAAGGTTGCATTACGCCATTTTGTAGAGGAATATCATATTCTAGTTCCTCTTCCCTTACAACTTTTACCTCATCACAGACTGGTCCTCGTGGCATATACGGTTGCACCACAAGTTCAAGGTTAGGTAAAGTCTGTATGGTAGGTATGCGAATTTGCCTAAGTCTTTCTACATCCTTGATCGTAATGTACCAACCATCATCCATGTTCCCTTCATCCTCCTGAGCTTTCTTTTTATGAATTTTCTCAGGAATTCCAACAGTTTCGCGAGTTTTGTAAGGGTTATCCTTTTGTTTCTTCAGATGTCCTAGAAATGGCGTAGGTGGTACATAAGGTTAAACAACAGGCAAGTCATGAGGAACCGGCTCCTTCATGTCTTTCTTACCCATTTTTGTTTCTGCCTTAACTCTTTCCCCTGCATTAGTGAGGACTATTCAGGCTAATTGATCAGCTTTAACCTGCAGGTTCTTTGTGGTAGTGTCAAGTGCCCTTAAGCTCAAGTCCATGTTTTCAATAAATTTCCTAATCCATTCATCATTCGCGGCTTGCTTTTTAATTGATTCATCACAGTATTTGATTATGGTTTCCTCCAAGGATCCTATATATTTGCTTGGCTCAATTTCCTTGTCCTATTTTTTGAGAGGACACTCTTTGGTTAGATGCGACCCTTTCACAAATCTTGCAACATACTTGAATAGCATGAATATTTTCTTTGCGTTTCTTCGTATCAACATTATCTAAGCTATCATTGATGCTTTCCCTAGTGGTTGCTCCATCATACCAATTATGTGAATGGTCTGCCATGACTTGTATTAAATTAAGGGCTTGAGCTGGTGTCATTAGAGGATTGAACCCTTGAGTCGTGCTTATTCGAGGTAGGGTTGTATAATCTTGTTATAGAATCACAAACCTTTGGATGATTGTTTCTGATCAGTTTTGCAGAAATCTAAATAGTTAGATCTTTGTACCTTTACCACAAGACATGATACTATTTCTCATCCATCTCTTGTTTGAAATTGCGGATTTTTTCTAATTTCATGGCAGTTTTAAAAGGTGGACAATATTGCCTGATGAATGCTCTCTCAAGAAGATCCTATGTAGTGATTGACCCTGCTGAAAGCCTGTTTTTCCATCTTAAGACTGGCCCTATGAGTGTAATAGGAAACACTCTAAGCATAACGGCATCGTGAGTGACGCTAGGGAAGTGGAAAAGATCTGAAATTTCTAACACCCTTCATAAATGTTCGTGGGCATCTTCCTCATCAATCCCTTTGAAAAGTTGGCGTCTTAATTCCCTTATAAAGTTGCCATTGATCTCGAATTTGACACCGTCGCCGCTCTTGGGTTTTACTATGCCTGGTCTAATGTTATCTTGAATTAAAGCCAGTTATTGCTTCATAGTGAGTGTGTTGATATCAACATCTTCTACCATATCTGAAAATAAACAAGAAAACCAGTAGAATATACTCAAAATGGAAAACTAAATTAACAAGAAAGAAAAATGTTGAAATAAAAACAAAATATATACGAAATTTCAAATTACAACTAATTTTAGCTCCCCGGCAGCGGTGCCAAAAACTTAATGCGTAAATTGTTTTAAATAATAATTTGCCAAGTTTTTATCTTATAAAACTCGTCTACCGATGTCTACACGCATTAACAGGCAGAGAACCCGGTCGTATGTAGTGCAGGACTTGGTAAATCTGAGGTCGTCCCAAGAGCTAAGTGTAATAGTTCTAATTTGAAATCTGTCACGGTTTTTAAAAATGGTTTTAAGTTGATTTAAAATCTTAACAGAAAGTAAATACTAGAAGTAAATTGATTTAAAAGTAGTAGGAAGAAAGGCGTGCTAACCTAGTTATTTCATTACTAACGCTATGATGTGTATTTCTTGTGCAATGTCTAAGTATTGTTTTATTAGTGGTTCTAATATCAACATACCTGAATTGGCATTTGAGGTCTGTCCTATGCTTACTCTGCGATCCCAATTCCCCTAAGATCATGAGGGCAGGGCATCCAAGTTCGCAGTGATTAATCCCTAACTATCCCAAAGACCTGTCTATAATCTATATAGATTATTAACCCCCTCTGAAAGAGTTCTTGTGCTTTTTAAGTGTTTAATGTGATAAAGGTGGTAATCTGGTAAATTCCTACCATAAGGATAGATGACAACCTACCCTAGTACCCTGTTAACACCATGTTCAACTAGTCCGCCTAATAACAGAACTAACATGAGAATCTAAAAACGATTAAAGACAGTTGTATCACCACTTTCATTCACTTCCACAAACATCTTTTGATTTGAAATATTTGAAAGAGTAAACTACATTTTTGGTCCTCGTGGTTTGTCGGGTCTTTCACTTTTGGTCCATTTTTCAAAAATCTTACGGATCCACTCCAATACCCGACAACCCGTTTCACTTTTGGTCCATTTTGGTGTGTCCGTTAATTTGAAGCTAAAACTAATAAAATGACTAAGATAACTCATCTTATTACCTAAATGACAAATATGTAATCGCTATTCTATTATCAATAATAATAATTATTATTATTATTAAAATAATAATACTAAAGTTTTATTATTAAAAATAATAATAATAATAAAAATTTATTTATTTAATTAATAATAATAATAATAATTATTATTATCATTATTATTATTTTTATTAGCATGTATACAAAAATATAATCCATAAATCAATAAAAAATCGAATTATCTGTTTGTTAGTATAAAAAAAATACATAATTTGTTCTTTATCAATTCATAAAAAAATCATCATCAAATCTTTCTTATTTCATGTTCTTCATTAATCTCCTCAATAAACAAAACACAACCTTGGAGGACGAGCACAAACAATTACAATTCAAGAACCCCCATTTGATTTAGTCATACCAACATTTTCATTTTAATTAAACCAACAAAAACACAACAACCTTTTATGGTTATAATTACTCCAAATCTCTAACTCATATTATTATCTCCATCTCAAGAACACCATAACCTAATTATGGCGATGACCGTGTTATGATTGCAGATCCGGCGAGTATAGCAGCAGGGATAGTGGTGGTTCATCAGATTCTTCAACCTCAATAAATTGGTTTAAATCCATTCAATATACTCCTACCTTTTCCTAAATCTGTAAAAAGAAATGTAAGTTGAGCTGTCGGCGTTATAGATGGTGGTGATGGTTGCGGATGTAGATGGTGGGTCGTAGATGGTGGGCTGAGTGGTGGCGACGGCTATGGATGTTTAAGGTGGTTATGATGTTTTTCTTTTAGAGAGGGTTTTTTTAGAGATAAGGTTTTTTAGGTGGATAAAATGAAAGAAAAGGGATGGAGGTGATGATAAGTTGGTTAGTGGGAGCTCTTATTTAATATAATAGATGAAAAGACCAAAATACCCTCTAAATTAACGGTCAAACATAGGTCAAGTGACGGCATTAGTGAAAATGGACCAAAAGTGAAACGGGTTGTCGGGTATTGGAGTGGATCCGTAAGATTTTTGAAAAATGGACCAAAAGTGAAAGACCCAGCAAACCACGAGGACCAAAAATGTAGTTTACTCTATTTGAAAATCATGTTAATCATTTGCTTTGTTTAAGCCATTTTTAAACGTTTAAGTCCATTTAGGTTTTATATGAAACCCAATAAGAAACCCATTTAGTTATACGAAACCCAATAAGAAACTCATTTTGTTATCCGAAACCCATAAATTGACCCAAAAAACATTTTATAAAACCCATAGGAAACCCATTAAGGCAAATACAAAACCGTAAGGTCAGCTTTTATCCAAAGCCAATTTCGTACATATGAAACCCTTTTAATCATGTGTTTTACAGGTTTTGTTACAAGATTAAATATTTAACATCATACGAAACCTATTTTGTTACTATGAAAGCTCATATTCATACATACAAAACCTGTGTCAGTTACGAAACCCCTTAAAAGATTAATTAAACGTATTGATTAACACGTATTAAACACGAAAATCACAACAATCATTCATAAATGTTTCACCTAAGTCAATTGTTTAATCCAATGAATCAATTATTTTATGAAACCATAAGTCTAAATACGAAACCTTTTAAATCCACAATTAACCACAATAGTAATGAAAAAAGAAACGATTTAGATGTTATTTTCTTACGTTTGAAGCACAAAGAGTCTCGAAAATCGATTTGGATTGAATAATTGATACGCAAGCCTTTGATGATATAGAGAAACTATGAAAGCTCAAGGTTGCATACGAAAGTGATAAAGCTTTCGTATGAAACCTTTACTATTTATACATCCAAAAATGATTTTGAAAAGTTGTCATTTTTGGTCCCTAAACTTTTGTGTTGATTTCTTTTGAAGTCCAATCTTATAACAACACTCACCCTTAGAGTTAAATCCGGTTTAATTTTTATCCTTTGAAAGATTTTTGCAGTTATAAATCTTGTTGTTTAGCGAAAAACTTTATAACTCCCCGTTAAATAAATATCCATTCAAGATTTTCTTCTTTTTTGGATACAATTTATTTAAAAGATAGTTATTCTTGCATTTATTTCTAACTTTTTGATATTTAGATGATGAGGTAATTGAAAAAATTTATAACTTCCCCTTGAATAAATATCTAGTTAAAGAACTTATTCAAAAGATAGTTATTTTTCTGCAGTTATGAACACACTTGAGAATTTTCTTGATGATTAAGTGATGGGAAAAATCTATAACTCCCCCTTGAATAAATATCTAATTAAAGAACTTATTTAAGATATAGTTATTTTTTGCAGTTTTCAGCACACTATGATTTTTCAAAGATGATGATTTTGAAAAATGATTTCTTTTTATGAATGGAAAATGATTACAAAACACATATTTTACTGGTGACAATTCATTTTGGTGTATTAATAACTCCCCCTCAGTTAATGATGCATTTTCAGCATTTAAAGACATGTTGTGAAAGACAACATCATTAAACTGATAAATCGGAGAAGATATGTGTTTGCATCATTAAATTATGTTTTTGTGTTTTTCAAATTTTGTCTTTTGTTTTTATTATTTGAAAAGAATCACAATATTTTTGTGTGTTTTTTTACTTTTTATTGCATTTTTTATTTTTTTTAATTTTGTATTTTTCTTTTTGAATGTATTTACAGATAGTTTGATGTATGATATTGCATTCAAGAAGATAACTTTATGAGACGTTCCAACTCTGTTGGAGTCATACATCGCATATCAATCCTGTGAACTAAGTACTCAAACCTTTCTTTTGGAAGGGCTTTAGTAAATAGATCAACAAGTTGATATTCCGTCCCGACAAGGTAAAGTTCGATTGTACCTTGTTCAACATGCTCCATGATAAAATGATATTGGGTGTTGATGTGTTTAGTACGAGAATGTTGTACCGGGTTACATGATATGGCAATTGCGCTATTTAAATCGCAGTACATTGGAATCTTGGTGTAACGATATCCATAATCTAGCAGTTGCGTCCTCATCCAAATGACTTGTGCGCAGCACGTACTCCGCTTCCGTAGTTGACATAGCTGTACAATCCTTTTTTTTACGACTAACTGACTAGCTTGTCTCCTAGAAATTTGATTCTTCCAGATGTGCTCTTGTAGTCATCATGACACCCTGCTAAATCTGCATCTGAATATGCGATTAGCTCAAATCCAGAATCCTTCGAGTAAGAAAAACCTATGTTATAAGTTTGTTTGAGGCAACGAAAGATTCTTTTGACCCCTTTGAGGTGTTTCTGAGTTGGGCATTCCAGATAACGTGCACATAAAAATGTTGCAAAGGAAATATCTGGTTGACTTGCAGTGAGATACATGAGTCTCCCGATCATACTATGGTATTTGGTCTGATCAGTTGGGGTACCCTCTAAATCTGCGTTGATTCTGGTTGTAGCCATTGGTGTACTAATGGAATCACACCCATCCATACTATGTTTTTAAGAAGTTCTGAAGTGTATTGTGATTGATTAATGAAGATTTCACGAGGGGATTGATGAACATGAAGTCCTAAGAAGAACTTCATCTCACGCATCATTGACATTTCAAAATTATCTTTCATTAGTTTTGCAAATCTGTTTGAGAAAACCGGATTTGTTGAACCAAAAATGATGTCATCAACATATATTTGAACTAATAGAATTTCATCCCCGTATCTTATTGTGAACATTATTGGATCAACAATACCTTTTGTGAAATGGTGGTCAATCAAGAATGAGGAAAGCTTGTCATACCATGCTATGGGGCTTGTTTGAGAACGTGCAGAGCTTTCTTAAGATGATAAACGTGATTAGGAAACTCTAGATCTATAAATCCGTCTTGTTGACTTACAAAAACTTCTTCTTTTGGAATCCATTGAGGAATGCAGTCTTGACATCCATTTGGTAGATAGTAAAGTTCTTGTGAGCCGCGTATGCCACCAACATTCTAACAGCTTTGAATCGTGCTACTAGAGCAAACGATTCCTCAAAATCTATTCCCTCTTGTCGACTATAACCCTTGGTAACGAGACGAGATTTATTCCGAATAATAGTGTTTTCATCATCCGTCTTGTTTTTCTAAAGCCATTTGACCTTGATTACATTCCCCTTAGTAGGTCTTTTAACAAGTTCCCATACATCTAATCTTTTGAGCTGATTAAGCTCATCTTGCATTCATTCGATCCAGCTATGATCAAGCATAGCTTCCTTGATGTTGGTAGGTTTTGTAGTACTCACAGTTAACGCTTACATACACATTTTTGCATCTGTGTGAAGTCTACTTCTTGTTGTAACAGGCTTTGAAGGGTTACCAATCACTTGTTCAATTGGATGATTCTTAGTCCATCTATTAGTGAAGCGATGTTGTTGGTGAAACTCGTGCATATTTGACGAGTCCTGGTAGTTTAAAGATGACTCAGCTTCTTCGAACTCAGGAGTTCCAAATGGATTCATGAAAGTGTTCCCATTATGTTTTGCAATGTCTTCTTGAACTTGTTCATCAGAATGATTATCAAAGACTAGAGTTGTTGGTTCATTTGCAATTGGTTCTTCTGATGATGATACTATTTGAGGAGCATCATGGTCTTCAACAATGATTGAGTAATTGAAAAAATAAGCATCGTTCTTACAGCCTCGATAAATTTTCAATTTCTACGTACAACAAAACCATTCTACTAAGGCGATCGAGCAATTGATGTTTGATGCATGATGCTCAGCGTTTCATAATAAGACCTCTGATTTTCGTTTTTGAACTCAGTGTCATTATCAGACTGGACTTTCAAGATTTGAATCTTCATATTTCGTTGGATATGAGTAATGAACTTGATGATCATCTCTGGAGTCTTATCTTTTGTCCAAATAAAATACACCCAATTATATCGAGAGTAGTCGTCAACAATAACCAAAATATATCTTTTTCCATTAACAGTTTCAACACTCATCGGCCCGCACAAATCCATATGAATTAATTTAAGTTTGGAATTTGTACTTGGAATCAACTTAGGTGGAAGTGTGACCTTTTTTCTCTTTCCTTGTTCACAAGCAGAACATAAGTGATATTTGTCATCCTTAAATCTCGGAAGCCCATCAACTAGATCTATTTAGTGAGCTGTTTTATAGGTACCGAAGATTCAAATGAGAAAGTGTATGTGCCTATAAACCATGATTTTGTTGACGTGACTTTGGACATTAAGCAGAACTAGAGAAAAAGCCTTCAATTTTTGAATTAGTGTTGAGTGTAGAGATTGGATGCACGTGTAAAAACAGTAAGTAAATCTTCAACATTTTACATTCCGAAACTTAGCACGTGTTAGAACGAAAGGCTATGTTAAGATCTCCATTACAAAATTGTACTATCGAGAAAAGATTGTGTTCGAGGCCCTCAACATAGTATACGTGACATATCATGAGATTTCCTTGAACATAATCTCCGTATCCAGTGATTACAACGAAGTTATCATTTCCAAAGCGGACTGTTCTAGTGAAATTCTCAATGAAGTTTCTTAGCAGTTTAAGATTCCCAGTCATGTGCTTTGAACATCCGCTATCAACAATCCAAAGGACAATTTGGATCACCTACATCACATGAAACAAATTCGAATAGAGGAGTGGATAGTTTGGCTACCCATTTCTTAGTGGTAACTGGTATTTTAGAGTGAGTTCTAGCATTAGGTGACTTTTGTGCAGTTGGACTCTTGGGCAACCAATTGAAACTTGATTGGTTTTCAAACTATTTCTGCCACTTCCTACTTGTTGCAATTTTGTTTTTCATGTAAGTGTTAAGTGTCCTACTTTGTCTAGATTTTGGAGTTAGTGATGATGCACGAGAGACCTTATTTGTTGCCATTAGGGGTGTAGCAACACTAAACCTAGATTTTGCAACTATAGGAGTAACTCCTAATTTACTAGAACTTATGGCTACAAGAGAGGTAAATAAGGCTCTTTTTACTATAAAATTCAGAGACAAAGCATAACGAGCAACACATTTATCATGAGAAATCATAAAAACATCTTTGTCACATGAAACACATACAATATTCGAACCATCATGAACAGCGTTTACAATGTTTGCTTTTAATACATTTGTGTTTGATTCAAAAACATTTGAATGCATTGTATCACGCTTATTAGAAACTAAACTAACAATACTTTGAGATTTCTTGATATCCTCAAAAGTGCTCTTAGACTTAGTGTTCAGCAAGACTCTTTTCTTTGAATTAATATCCTTAGACTTTGGTCTCCTAACACTACTAGAACTTGCTACTCCTGCGGAATTACAAGAAAACTTGTTATATTTAGCAACTGGTGATTGTGTTTATGTTTTCATGACTCTATACATGCCTCCTGCGATTACATTAGCATTATTTTTTTGACCTTGCTTATTTTTAGGTGTAGAAAATGAAGTGACTGGTTTTGACTTATATGTTTTAACCTCATCCTTTTTTACATCTTTGTTTTTGTTCAACAGTGTTACACATATTAGTTTCTCCAAGGTCGCAAATTTGTCAAACTTAGTGTTCACATTCTTCCCTTTTTCAGCAAGTTTAAGTTTAGCTTTGAGTTTAGAAATTGTCATCAAAAGATCCTGATTCTTAGCACGTACATCACCATAAGCATATGTCTATTTATTGACATTTTCAATTAACTCATTGACTTTTTGTTGATGTTGAACCCGTGTCGTTTTGATTGAGTTGAAAAGCTTTTGAAATTCAAGTTTAATCCTTTCATTTTCTTGAACCAAAGATTATATTTGAATATTAAACGACACGTTTTCACCATTCAACTGTGCCATTTGTGAATTCCAAGAGATATCACAAGCAGTTTGTTATTTTTGATGTTGCAATTTTAACTCAAAATCAATGCTTTACGCCTGAGAGCGTTGAAAATCATTTTCAAGAATTTTAATTCGTTTGAGAAAATCTGGTTGGATATCTTTGGAATCATTGAAGATTTTCTCTTTACAAAGTATCAACATCTCAATTTTCTATTTTTCAACAGAGATCAGCACACAATCCCTGGTTTCTCTTTTTAAGGATGCTTCTAAAAGTCGATCGATTTCTTTTTGAAGAAGTTTATATTTTTGTGTTTGCTTCTCAACTTTTTGTTCCATTGACACACAAATTTCTAACATCTCCTGAACTTCTTCTGTAATTTCTTGTTTAATGATAGTTAAGCATTTTCTTAATGAATCTAAAATTAGAATTACCTTCTGAGTAAAATATCGTCTTGTCTCATTTTGTTTGTCATAGATAACAGTTCTTTCTTTTTCCATTTGAAGACTAGTATTAATGAGTTTTCCTAAATGTTTAATTTCTTTGTCCAAATTGACAAATATTTTTAACAATTTACTGTCATTAGGCATCTTTCTTTGTCCAAGTTTAATTTCTTTCTCCCTTCCACTTTCTCTCTCTAACTTTCTCTCTCTAGTTCATCATTTGTGTGAAACTTGGAACCTACAATTGGTATCAAGAGCCTCGAGTGGGTTTCGTGGTTTTTGTTGTGGTAGCTTAAGCTTATTTGTTTGGTTCCTTTTTTTTAGTATACGACTTATTCTTATGTTTTGTTTAAGCTTATTGGTTTTTGTTGTGTAGTTATTCTTATATTTTTTTTTGTCAAAAATTTTGAGCTTATATTACTCTTAGTCTTATTGTTTGTTTGTGGTTCCAAACTGTGCCATTTTCTAAGTTTGAAAAAAAAGGTCATCAAAACGTGCTTATTTCCTTAACGAGGATAACAACTTACTTTGAAATTGTTTTATTTAGTGGCTTATGCTTTTTTCTTTTTTTTCTTTTTCAAAATGATTCTAGCTTATTTGTTACCTTTTGTCTTCATAGCTTATTAGGACACGGTTTAGTATCTAGTTTTTGAGGGTATTTTTTAACTTGTTCGTGGCTTATACTTGTGGTAAACAGCTTATTGTAAGCTTATTTTTCAAGCAAAGTTCATGCTATATATTATAACTTTTTAGGTTTTCATCTTTTTCATTCGAAAAACAAGTAACTTTAAAACTTTTCAAGATTATGTGTAAAAGCTTCTCGTTGTAAAAAGGTTAATATATAGCTTATTTTAGAGCTTATTTTGGTTTGTTTATTATTGGGCGAAATATACGTGTCAAAGTTGGGCGAAATATACGTTTCTAACAAGGGCGAACTATACATAAAAAAATGTTTAATCGTGCTCATTTCGTGTAATTCGGTTTTTCGGTTTCGTGCTTTGGTTGATCGCAGGTCTTCTAACATATACCATTGTGATCGTGATCCTTTTTTGATCAACGTGGTATATTTATTTTCTATCGACGATAAAGAATCGAGCTCGCAAGAAGAAAAGTTCATTCGTTGCATTGTTTTTCAATTTCAAAACGTAGAAGAAGAAAGATTGGAGGGAAAATTGTTTATTAATTAACTTGGAATTTGAACTTTTGAACTTTTAGACCAAGCTGTACGTGAATTCAAAGCACAATTTCACAATGGTCCTTTGTTGCTTCATTACCCTCTTTGTTGAAAAATGCTTTTCACCATTCGTCCTCTAGATACTTTTGACTTCTGCAATTAACCCTCAAAGGGTGATAATCTGTCTTGCCAGGTTTAGTACTTATAGAATCTTAATTAACAACAGTAAGGCATTTGACTTGATTTGATTTCAATTGCACCGTTTGTCCCTATTTGAGTTTTAATCAACCGTTAATCATTTCAAGCTCAAAGTTTGTGCACCGATCATCGTTTTAAGCTCATTAATCGTTACAAAAGCTCAAGTTCTTCAACAACAACAACGATTTCACAACAATTAATCATTGCTTCACGGTTTCTTCTTGATTTTGTAAAATCCCGCGAAAGATTTAATTCTTTTCTCGGTTTAAATCATAGATTTGTAAATTCCCGTGAACGTTAATTGATTTCAAACCACAACAACATCACTTAATCTACTTAAGATCCTTAATTTTATTTCACACATCGAATTTCAATGGAATCTTTGAATTCTAATTCACAAGAGAGAGAGAGAGTTGCACCAGTTGAAACTAGAAGCAAGAAAAATGCACTCCAACGATATGACATGTTTTAAAGAGCTCGAGTCACATCTTAAAAGTCTTTATCAGAATAGTTTTGTTCATGTCGAAAACCCAAAACAAGTTGAAATGGCGTTTCTGAGATTCTTTGGTAAAGAGCATCAGGTTTTCAGAAAGATGATGTTACAAAATTTGGATCAGTTACGACTGCAATTTGAAAGAAACCCTCTTCATGGGGGTAATACAAAGAGTTGTCTGAACAAACTCCAAACACAATTCCAAGAATTTTTTGATTCAGAAGCGGTAACTTCTTCGGATGGTTCGAACCCTATTTTGCAAGAGAACTTCAAAGACTACATGGGTTGCGAACCTAAAACTTACAGAAGTAATTTACTCAAGTACCTAGACATACTTGCTAAGTGTATTGATAAAAGAATATTTAAATACTATGAATTACTGATGAAAGAAAGAGAAGTTAAAGAAATAAAGGAGCCTGGAAAACTATTGAATAAAGCAATAGCTCATGTACGTGAGATTCAGAAATGTTTAAAGCTACAGTCAAAAGATGTTCTGATCAACTCAGCTCAAGCAATGGATGCCAGTCTAGTTGTCACGAAAAGCAGTGGGATATAGTCAGAAAGGAACAGCTCAGAGAATGCACTTAGCAAATCATTGAATGAAACTCTGATACAGATGCAAGAGGGAAAGATTAATATGGGTAAAGCATTAGATAATGGGTCGGTTGTTACAGAAAGCTGTAGGACAAAGTCAGACAAGAGGCATACAACCAGCAGGTCGGGGAATGATGCAGATACCGATGATGCAGTTATCAGACCCGTAAATGACCAAGAGCCATTTGCTGAGGTACAATTAACTACTCAACATAATGTATTTGCTAATGAACAACAACATTTTGTGCAATCTGAACCCATTTATAACACACATCTGTTGGAAAAGGTTGATAGCAATACCACTCCCGATTCAACAAATATGTGTCATATGGGAGGAGAGATTGACCAAAATGCTAAAAAATGTCAAGTTTCATGTCCTTTACTTGATCCATCATCTGATAACATGACAACTGAATTTTCAAACCAATCTCTCGCATCTGAAAATATTTCTCTCAAAAAGACCGTTGCCCAACTTCAAAAAGATTTTTCAAGAATGGAAACACATTGTGTTAACATGGAACTTAAATATCAAAATCAAGCTTTAAAAGACGGGCAACATGATCAAATTTTGAATGAAACAAGTAATAAAAGCCCAAGATTAAATAGGAAAATAGAGATACTTGAACGATCAATATCGATTGGAAGACCTCCCCTAGTGTGGCTAAATTTCTTACAGAGTATGAGAAGTTGCATATGGAAAATGAGCATTGAAACAGGACTTACAAGATCTTACGATTCTATCAAAATAGACACGAGTTTAGGACAAAGACCTTTAAATAACTCACTAATTGTCAATATAAAATAGTATGACTGTTGAAAAATGCTGATTTTAAAGGCTCAGATTTCAGGAAATGGTTTTTGCGAATGTAGCATTAAAAAAGTAAATAAGTAAGTTAAAAGGAATTAGCGTGGATTACTAAGTTTGCAAAACATCAATCTTGGGGAAACGGTTTTACAAAACCACCCAGAAACCAATTCAGTTGTTAGACAACCCGATTGCGTTTAAATTTGAAAACGACCTAGTTTTCAAAACAACGGTTTGCCTACAAGTTGATGTGAATTACGTTTGTCTCAAAAACCAGTACTCCTCTGATTTGCTAAAGTTAGAGAATCTGTGTTTGTAAAACCTAATCATGTGATTGCATCTGGCTCATCTAGAAATAGTTCTAATGAATCGTATGGGTCAAATGATATGGCTATTTATCACATTTAGTGAAGCTAGGAAAAAGAAACAAGAAAGAAATAGTAATTCAAATCTAGTGTGATGCATACTACTAGTCTACAAAACACTACTAATGGTAGCAAACAAAAACCTAGGAGCAACAATCAAACATCTATGAGTTTGCTTGTATCTAAGAGTAGTTGTGAAATGTCAAATGGTGTGGTTTTGTAAACTAAGTAGATCCTCTAGGAATTCTAGTTCCTTTATGGACTCCAAACACTTTGTTGTTCGAACTTGTAATAAATGTGTCTTTATGCAAATCATGATGAATGTTTAACAAAATTCTAAAGAGGTGAAATCTGCATTAGTTCAATCCCCTAGACTTGAAACATCATCAAACCCCGTAGAAAAGATCACTAATGTAATCAAACCTAAAAAGTTGGATCTTGATTGTGGTAAAACATAATTTCAATATTTACTTTAATTAGTAATAATTCCGTAAGAAATCTTTGCCAAATAATTTCTTCAACCAAGAGAAAATATAAGGTAGAAATCTCACAAAATAAAACACAATTTGTATATTTTTATCCGGGAAGTACTTATCCTCGGGTCGTGTCCCAACGAAATCGTGAATTGAGAATTTAAGAATAATTCGGATTCGAGTTTAGAATAGTAAAGGATATTTGATTTGTTGATTACACTACAAATTTAATAGCAAGAATTGAAAAACAATTAACTAGCACGAAATTAAATGCAACAAATCGAATTAAGCGATGCTTTAAAACTGATATTTAAAATAAAACACAACTTTTAACAATTTTATTACCTAAGATATCACAAATTTAAATGAAAATTTTAGGAAAAGAATTGGAATTATTTTTCTGTTTTTTTGAATTTTTTTATGTATGATTTTTTCACGATTTAATGAATTATCAAAAATAAACTTTTTCTAAAAATTAACACTAAAATTTTTCTTTTATATTTTTAAAAATACTAGATTTAAAATGAAAATTAATTCAAAAAGAATCAAAATTTTTCAACTGTTTTTCTATTTTTAATGAATTTTCTAAGAAAAATGAATTAACTAAAATCTATTTTAATTTCTAGAAAATACAAAATTAATTGGAAAAATATGGAAAAATGGTTTCTATAAACTTCAAAGGTGCAGAAATTTAATGGTACAAAAAGCCCCAATTTTTATCAATCAATTGAACCCTAATTTGTTTGATTAAAGTCTAAACCTAATTTTATAAAACTAATTATTAAAAATATAAAACTATTTTATTATTCTAAGAAAGACAAGGTAGAAATTGAAAGATAGTAAACTACAGGGTAGGCGGGCGAATATTGAAAATTTTACACTAAAGAGAAAACGGTTAACCTTGAACTGTAAGAAAAATACCAAATAGACCCTACGAATTTGGCTTATTTAGCTTAATGAAAAATTGATTTTCAGCCAAAACTCAAAACTACAAAGTTAACAACCAGCTTATTCCCTACAACTTTAATAAAGACACTTCTAACTTTTAACAAAAGAATAAGCTGAAAAATAAGCAAATGATTTCCTGTCACAGAAAGTGCTATTTAACTAAACTTTTTGGATTTTTGCTTATTGAGAGCTCAAAACTTGATGAAAATTAAAACTAAAAGATGCTTATTGAAGATTAAGATGTGTACTAGAAGATTCTAAACTAATATTAATCAGTGCTTAACAAAACTAGAAAGAAAATGAAGCTGAAAAATGCAAAGTTTAATGAAACTGATTTTAGAGCTTATTTCACTTAAGCTAAAAAGTTTAATTCTGAAACTTAGATGCTGAGATTATGAGAATAAGCTAATCTATCTTCCTAGAATCTACTTAGGTAAAAAGATTTTGCAAAGCTTTCATAGAAATAGGAAAATAATCAAGAAGTAAAATGAAAAGTCCTAAGCTGATATGATGTATGCTGTGCTGATGTATTTGGCTTTGCTGGTGCAATTGGCAAGATATACTCAAAATTTAAAGCTTAACTTGAGGCCTAGCTCTTTCACTAAATGAATCTAAAACAGCACAACACAACCTTAAACTCTAAAATGCTTTTTAAAATCTTAAAATCTAAAACCTACACAGTAATGAAATGTGCCCTGGTGCTGGAAAGGTTTTTTTTAACTCTCAAACTTCTAAATTCTAAAGCCTAACTTCTAAAAGCTGTTTTAATACTAGTTTAATAACCTAACTCAACTATTTGAGAAACTTTGACAAAATAGAATTGACTTTAAGAGTCAATTAAAGCTTAAACCAAACACTGCCTTAAACTAAAACTGTCAAACTTAATTGCACTTAAAAGCTATTTAAAAGCTAAAACAGCTAAACTCTTTATCCACTTCTATTTGTGTTGGATTACTAGAGCTGATTAAGCTATGAGAAGCCTAGCTTATTTATGAAAATAAGCTAGTTTCTCAATGAAGCTTAGCCTATTACTTA
This sequence comes from Tanacetum coccineum, assembly GCA_026074375.1. Lineage (NCBI taxonomy): Eukaryota > Viridiplantae > Streptophyta > Magnoliopsida > Asterales > Asteraceae > Tanacetum > Tanacetum coccineum. The sequence continues at coordinate 9,259 of BQNB010014194.1, read as the reverse complement.
TGACAGAATTTTTAGAAAAGAAGACTAAAATTGATTAGGACTAAAACAACATCAAGCAATAACATCTATAACTCAATAAGCTAATGATACATGATTAATCATAAAATCAAAAGGAATAAGCTGTTTGCAATAAGCTATGAAATGGGTTTAAAAGGAATGTAACAATGTAAACCTGAGATTTTTGATTGAATCTTCACATATCAAACTATCCAAGAGTAGATGAATGAATGTTCCTAAATGGCACCTTGCCTCTAGACCTCAATAAGCTGGCTTATGCTTAATTTGAGCTTATTTCCTCTTGTTTCTTCAAAATTGAACTCAAACAGATTCAAGTGATCATGTTTTGAGGTGAATGATGTACAATTTAGTAAATGCAAGCTTAAACAACCACATTGTGTTAACATGGAACTTAAATATCAAAATCAAGCTTTAAAAGACGGGCAACATGGTCAAATTTTGAATGAAACAAGTAATAAAGCCAAGATTAATAAGGAAATTGAGGTACTTGAAATGATCAATATCGAATTAGAACGTAGTGTGGCTAAATTACTTATAGAGAATGAGAAGTTGCATATGGAAAATGAGCATTTGAAACAGACTTACAAAGATCTTTATGATTCTATCAAAAAGACACGAGTTCAGACAAAAGACCATAATGACTCACTAATTGCTCAAATAAATAGTAAGACTGTTGAAAATGCTGATTTAAAGGCTCAGATTCAGGAAAAGGTTTTTGCGAATGTAGCATTAAAAAATGAAATAAGAAAGTTAAAAGGAAATATCGTGGATACTAAGTTTGCAAAACCATCAATCTTGGGGAAATCGGTTTTACAACCACCCAGAAACCAGTCGGTTGTTAGACAACCGAATGCATTTAAATCTGAACGACCTAATTTTTCAAAACAACAGTTTGCCTCCCAAGTTGATGTGAATAACGTTTTGTCAAAAATAGTCACTCCTCATTATTTGCCTAAAGTTAGAGAATCTGTGTTTGTAAAACCTCATCATGTGATTGCATCTGGCTCATCTAGGAATAGTTCTAAAGAATCGTATGGGTCAAATGACATGGCTCATAATTACTATCTAGAGGAGGCTAAGAAAAAGACACAAGACAAAAATATGAATCTTAAACCTAGTGTGATGCATACTACTAGCTTACAAAACACTACTAATGGTAGCAAACCAAAACCTAGGAGCAACAATCAAACATCTAGGAGTTTTCCTGTATCTAAGAGTAGTTGTGGAATGTCAAATGGTGTGCCACTAGTAGATCACTCTAGGAATTCTAGTTCCTTTTCGGACTCCAAACACTTTGTTGGTTCGACTTGTCAGAAATGTGTCTTTAATGAAAATCATGATGCATGTTTAACAAAATTCCTGAAAGAGGTGAACTCTCGCATTAAGGTTTAATCCCCTAAGACTAGAAACAGCATCAAACCCGTAGAAAAGATAACTAATGTAATCAAACCTAAAAGATGGATCTCTAAAGGATATAGGTTTTCTCCCAATAAGTCTTCCACTGTGCATGAAAACCAAACACTCTTAGATCTTGTCTTAGGTGGAAACCGACGGGTAGAATTTTTAACACTATTGGTCTTAGGTGGGTTCCAACTGGAAAGACATTCACCTCTAGCACAACAAATGTTGACTGTAAACCCCCAAATGGTTCAAATGAAGATATCACTAACCCATACGATCAAACTCTCAATGTCAGTGCAGGTACTCTTAACTTAAGTGCCGGTACATCTTTCAGTCCTAAAAAGGAAAGACTTAGAGTTTGGTTGCTAAAAAAGTTGATGTCTAAGAATCAAGTGCCTCAGGGGATACACAAACAAAAACAGTCTCCAAACAGTTCTCAAGCTATTAAAGAACAACAAAAACGTGCACATTTTGATGATCCATGCAATGAACTTCTCCATAGAGTCTACATTTTACAGGGATCATCTTCAAATGTACACAAATGATTAAAAGGACTGCAATGGCGTCTGCAAACAACACTTTAAGCCCTGCTCCTCAAAGAAAAGAAAGGTGTACACTTCAGTGCGCTTTATCTTCAAAAGAAGAGAAATCTTCTAGTTTTCGACCATTCTCATCAACAATGATATGTTCTCATATGCTCGGATATTATTCAAGTGGATCAACATACATTAACTTGTATTTTAGCTTACTTGGTTAATCAAAAATGGCAATCACATATGCAATTTTTGAAGGGGGGAATAGTGAGCAAAATATGGTCAAAAGTTGAGTAATCCACCACCTAGAGATGATTGGGATCGTTTGTTCCAACCCATGTTCGATGAATACTTCAATCCTCTAACAATTGCTAGCTCTCCAGTTCCAGTCGCTAATGCACCATGAGCTGGTGATTTAGCCGATTCACCTGTCTCTACGTCAATTGACCAAGATGCTCCATCAACAAGTATTCCATCAACACAAGAACAAGAACATTCTTTAATTATTTCTCAAGGTTTTGAAGAATCACATGAAATGCCACATTTTCATGATGATCCACTTCATGAATCCCTTCATGAAGACTCGACTTCTCAAGGATCGTCATCTAATGTGAGACGAATCCACACTCTAGTCTAATCACTTGGTAGATGGACTAAGGATCATCCTATAGCAAATATAATCTGTGACCTTCTCGTTCTGTCTCTACAAGAAAGCAAACTCGAAAACGATGACATGGGGTTTATTTGATCTTCCTACTTTCAGTAAAACCAAAGCAACTTCCAACAACAAGAGGACCGAACCATCTTGGATCGATCAATGCACAGAAAAATTCATAAATTTGGAAAGTCTACAAGTTTGAGAATAGTGTCTGACACAGAATAAAGTCCATTTGATCATACTAAAATGGATTATAAGGTCAGAGACAGATGAATTTGGCGGACTAAGTATAAGGCTAGATAGTTGAGCTGGGGGGGGGGGGGGGGGTTTTACGGCAAGAAGGAAGGAATTGATGTTGAGGAATCATTTACATCGGGTTGGCAAGAATTGAGGCCATCCGTATCGTCGTAGCAAATGGGCCAGCAATCAAGTAGTATGACGATTTTACCTTCGGATGTCAATGGCGGGGTTCTTTAATGGCGAGATCAAATAAGGTTAGTCGGGTATCATAATATTGGATTTGTGGTGCAGGACTACCATTAGGGCAGGTGTATTTGATAGTAATGGCAAATGTACGGTCAAGAAAACAAGATCTAAGTGCAGGTAAATTGAGGTATAGGTGAATATTGGATATTAATGGTGGGGAAATGGTGAAGTTGGTTAAGTATATATGGTATATGTTAGATGGTTCTTGTATGTTTTTATGGGAATTAGTTTGGGGGGGTATGTGTTGTGTGGGAAGAATAGTTTTATGATGTTGGGTTGGTGGGATAGGAATATGAGTGAAAGATTGTTGGGGTGATTTGGATGTTGTATTGTTGGATGTGGATGGAGGTGGTGGTGTTTTGAGATTTGAAATTGATTAGGAATTGATTGATTTGTTGAGGAGGTATGGTGGTTTTTTTTGGGGGGGAAGTTAGGGGGTGGAGGGTTATATAAGTGGGGGGTGTTTTGTTGTTTAGGTGATTGAGTATGTTTGTTGGGTAGTATAGGGTTAGGGGGGAATGTGGGTAAAGATGTGAGGTATGAATGGTTAAATAGGTGGGTGATGAAAGGTGGGGAAGTGTGATGGATTTGAAGTATTTTATAGGTTTGAGGTTTAGTGAGGATGTAAGTTTGTTAATAGTTGTAGGGGGGAGTGGTAATAGTGTGAGTGGAGAGTGAATGTGGAATTAATTGATAGAGGGGATATATAGGGTATATGGTATGATTTGAAGATGGAGGTGGGTGTTTAGGGGTGGGGAGAATTTTATTTATTATAGGATAGATGTATTGGATTGTGGGGAATGGTGTGGGGTGAGATTTGAAGTGTGGAGATATGGGTTATTTGGTTGAGGATTGATTGTTTGGAAGAGGTAGAGTATTATTTTGGATGGGAGGGTGGAGATTATTGGGGATTATAATTTAGTTGATATGGTGGTAGAGTGATGGGTGTTTTATGGGTGTTGGTTGTGGTTAGGGTAGGGGGGGAGTTGGTTTTATAAGATGTATTATTATTAATTAAATGAATTTTTTGTGGATTGGAGGTGAGTTTATAGTTTGTATTAGGCAGACGGAACGAATAAGTATAAAGTGGAATTGAAGTGTAAAGGTTGTTATAGAGGTATTATAATTTATATTTTGGTTAATTTTAATATTATATAAATTAATTGTTTGAAGTGTTTATATTTTATCAAAAATAAAATAAAAAATATAAAAATCAGAAAAATATAAAAATATGTATCTCTGGCATGTCTTCTGAAAATCGATAACATTTAAGGCCTTAGAAATGTCATTTAATAATGATACGATGCTGTAAATGAAGTTCGAGCAGAAGTTTAAAAAGCTTTTAAAACGTGCCAAGATGGCTTGCTATTATTTCAGATAGCAACCTGGTCATCATCTTAAAGGCAAGTATTTCAAAAAGAAAACTTGACCTCTCAACGGGAATTTATTTTCTCGGGCATGGTCTACTTTATGACCATGCAAAGGCTTGTGTTTACTTTACAACACAACCCGTGCTTTCTTTCAAATAAGTGTACGTGTCAGTGCATTTATTTGTCAAAATAAGAGAAATCTTATTTTTATTGGTAAAAAGTTGTCTTCTCAATGAATCAGTGTTTTCAGTAATCACAAAAAGATTTTCAAAGATAATTCGACCACTCAAACAATGACAACAACTATTTAAATAGAAAACGGGTCATTATTTGAGGAGGGAAGTGTTGTCAAATAATCTTTTAAAACGGTCTTTCAAAATAAGTCACGGAATAAACAGATAATGACGGATAACAATTTAAAGAGGAGTTGATTTATATTAACTACAAGGGCTTTAGATGTCATTTGGTTCAAACTTTAGGGACTTATTTACAATGTAAGACTTAGTGAATTCAGGCTTTAAACTACATACGACTAATATTGCAAACACCTCATTGTTGTAAAAGACTTAGGAATATTTGAAAATAATTACTTTTTTAAAAGCCTAAAGTTGAATCTCAACGAGAAAGTAGCTAAGCTTATTATTCTTCAAATACACGATCTCGAGTATGTGTCGTTACAAGGTTTTTGATGATTCCGAGTGTCGAAACCAACAAGGGGGGAAAGGAGATCGATGTATACATGAATAAGAGTCTCATGGCCTTCTTTTGAGCTTGTCTTCATAGATAGCTTCTTTTGAGCTTGTCTTCATAAATAGCTTCTTTTGATTTTAGGCCTTCTTTGTTTCTGGGTGCACTATTTCAATCACATGGGGGAAGAGACATCTCGTCATCATTTAGTATGCATCATTTGAGTTCCTAGGGGGAAGTGTTGGGAGAATAATTATTTAAAACGTGAGAAGAGTTCTTTCTGATTCAATTAATGTTTTACCCGACCGGTCAATCTCTAAGCTTATTCTTAAAAAAGTAGAAATATTTAATAAAAAGAGGTTACATCATAGGTAAATGCATGATTCAATTAAGATAAGTCCCAGTATCCCTATAGGAAGAAATGTCTACTTCTGAGACTTATTTGACTTTGGAGTTATCATTTTGACTATTTAGCGGATTTAATTGTCTACATCCGGGACTTAGTTGACTTTGGTGTTACAATTTATATCATCACTATCTTGAAGAGAGAAATGCGCTCATCCGGGACTTAATTGACTTTGATGTTGCGGTATCAAATTCTTATAAGGATTAATTGTGTTCTTCGGATATCTGGGCTTTTTACATCAAGACTTCTTAATGCGGCTTGCAAGAAATCTTTGAATCTACTCAAGAAAGGATTGCTGGTTTGGGGGGACGCTAAGACAACTTCCAAATGGAGTTTATCGAGACAGACTACAGATTGCTGACATGGATAATATGACTTTGGTCATTTTCGTTTGACTATTTCAGGTCGTGTTTCCCACATACATAATCTTAGTGAACAAATATAAGAGTGTGTAGACTGAAATATAGGCATCTATCGTGTTTGAGTACGAATTTTCAAGAATTTCTTAGTAAATTAAAAAAATTTCAGATTAACGTACTCAAACACTATATCATACCCTCATAATTTGAGGGGGAGCATCAAAATGTTCCAATCATGGCTTATAATATATAATCTGAACATTTTTCTCCCTAAATAATTTTTATATATTTGAATCAATTGATATCCAAAATATCAAGAGATTTGACATTTTTGATAAGGGGAGAAAATGTTATTAAAATATATATCTTGTAAAAAGTGATCTTAATGACTCTGGTGCAACTTCTTCCTCGTATGTGCTAAACATTTTCGAATATCGGCAATAATGGTAGAGGGGAGCAAGTTTCAAATAAAACCTTCGAGTGTACTAAATGTTTTTGATTATATCACACTGTACCTCGATCGATTTTTTCACATGGTTTTAAGGCTCGTGATAATACCAAAAGACTGATCATTATTAATTACTTAGAGTTATAAGATGGTTAAGATTAGGTATTCGTTCCCACGATCCAGCTAGAACCGGAGGGATCTACCCAGGGACATTCCATTAGTTAGAATAAAAGTCCTTAGGTATGATAAAAAAGAGATAAAGTGAGTAAAAGGGAATAGTGCCGACTAAGATGGAGCTAGTACTGGAACAAACCCAACAAGGTATTAGTCATGAAGTCTCGGTAAGCACTGAAGGGGTTAAATAATAAAAAAGAATTGTAAGGATAAAGGGTGAAAAGAAAGAAGCCCTACATACACTTAGGCACGAACCGTGTTAATACATAAACTGTCAAAAACACTAAGCTGTTGTCTGGTACTGAAAACAGTCATCATGGACCTAGTGAGGCAATGCACAACCCTCCCTAGCTGCTCAAGTTCAGAAAGACTCTTGTTTCAAAACGCATGGAGATTACACTCATTTCTATTGACTTTCTCACTCCGAGATTGTTGATATTGAAAAGGAGGCAATCAGCTCCAGCCTCTGATCACTAAAATTAAATGTGCACTATCGAGTCTAGAGCCAATAAAGAGATCATCCATAAATCTCTCTAGGACACTTATCCATTATAAACTGGTTTCTCACACACTGTGAAAACTAGTAATATCTTAAGAGTCCTATGCATTATCCTTGTGATTTTTCCTGAACATCAGAGTGATACTTATGTATTCACAATGAAGATGGAAATCCTTCTAGTGTCAACATCAAATAGCACTGCGGTAGGTGACTTGTACGATTCTGTATGAATCAAACTTGTGACATCTGGAAAGCAACGATGATGTGATTCTATATGAATCAAACTTGTTCCAGGTTATGAATTGACGGTTGATGAATTCTTGAAATGCTTAAAAGTATTGATGTGTCGCAAAATCACTTTAGCAAGTGACACATCAATTGATTTTCCATCAATTTTCTATCTCAATCATGAAGAAAGGAACTTCCAATTCACTCATATCGTGTTGTCTGCTTTGAGACGCTCTCGTATTGAGAACGACTAGTGCAGACTCGAAACCCTGTCAAGTAGATTCTTTTGAATTCTACCTGATCACAGGTAGTATTTATACTGAAAAACGGGGAACCGTTGGTTATTGCAACCGTATTCGATGAAGTAACAAAGACACTTTCGTCCATATTTATTAATTATCACTAACCTAAACCTGCAAGTACTCTTGACGGTTGCAGCAGCTGATTCTTAACGTGTTAAGATTCATAGCCACATGCTCATACTCGACCGACAAAAGTAAAGACATCATGAAAGCTCAAGTACATGTTTCAAGACTTCCGCTACTCTGATACCGTACGTCTTTCTTAAAGTGACGAAGTATTAAAGTCAAAGAATTTTAAAGAAGTTTTCGTTACTCTGATACCGAACGCCTTTCTCGAAGTGACGAAGTGTTATAGTTAAAGAATTTCAAGAAAGATGTCTTATTCAAGCTTTCAAGATCAAGAAAAGTATGAGCATGTCGGTTCGAAGGTCACAAGTACACAAGGTGGCAAAAGATCATAAGATGATGATAAGAGATTATATTTAGCTGATGATCTCAAGATCATAAACAAGTTAAGACAAAGGAACAAACTCCAGCCTAAAGTCAAAGATTACTACATCATGTTCACAAGATGAAGTCAAAGAAATCAAGTCTGCGAGCACAAGACTGAAGACCTACAAAGTATGCTAGGTTTAAGTTTTTGTAAAATGGAGTGACCTCCCTTAGGGGGAGATTGTTAGGATCATGAAAAGTATCGGTCACTTCCATTATACCATTAGATAGCTCGTAAAGTAATATTTGGAACTTTAATAGACTAGTTAGGAAAAGTCAATGGAAAGCCCATGGACAAGACCCATTAGCCGGCCTATTGTAAGTATAAATACCCTTTCCATGCCATGAAAATGGTGGTTGGTTGAATCATTTTACACACACATTTTGTGTGTTTTCTATGTTTTTTTTCTCCCTTCCATTTTCTCTCTTTAGCTTTCTCTCTCTAGTTTATAAGTGTGTGTGTTCAACAATGTATTATTTGTTATATGATTTAATATTTTTATTGATTATGTAAGGATATTATATAATTAATTTAATTATTTTATAAAATAATGTATAAAAGTAAAAATAATGCGCGATGTTTTATAAACCTCATATCTTTATCGTTTTAACCCCGTTTTATACGTTTCTTATGTCCACGGTTTCGTATTAAGAAAATCTATCAAAATATTATATTTATAATATTTTAGCTACTGATGAACAGTAACTTTTATAAGTTATGTAAATTTTATAAAATTACTTTTATATATTTAATCCTCGTAACCTTTAAAAACTCATAACTTATTCATTTTAATCTCGTTTCGCTTGTTCTTTACATGTACGGAATCGTGACGAGATATACTATCAAGATATTACATTTATAATATTTATTAAATCTGTTATGAACAGTAACAGTGGCCTAGAATTTATAAAAACACTTTTTATATATTTATTTATTGAAATCGTATAAAATTCGTATCTCTTTCGTTTTAATTCCGTTTTTCGTTATTCTTATGTGCACAGATTCATAATTAAAAGCTCTATCCAAGAAAATTATTTCCCAATAGCCCACTGTTATGAACAGTAGCATGTTTTTACAAAACTACTTTTATAAAAATACGTTTTATCGTAACCTTGTAAATAGCGTATCTCCTTCATTTTAAATCCGTTTTTCGAGTTTCTTACATGTTTGGATTCCCCAGACAAGTACTATCTTTAT
>BQNB010014193.1:0-65675 GCA_026074375.1 Tanacetum coccineum | reverse complement strand
TGTAAAACTTAAATTTATTCTTTCTTATGCAACGAGTAAACTTTTTCAAACGTCCATGATTAGTGGTCGTTCTTTATTGCTTTGTGATCGGATTGTTATGATGTCACGCCCTCGGACACGTATTCCGTCCAGGCCCCGTTTGGGGGTGTGACAGAATTCAGCATACAACTCCTCTTTCTTTAGTAACTCTAAGATTAACTTAAGATGCTCTGCATGTTCTTCTTTGTTCTTCGAGTAGATGAGGATATCGTTAATAAAGACAATCAGAAATTTATCTAAATATGGCTTGCACACACGATTCATGAGATCCATAAATACCGCAGCTGCGTTCATCAAACCAAATGGCATAACTTGAAATTCATAATGACCATAACAAGTTCTAAAAGCGGTCTTCGGAATGTCTCCTTCATGAACTCGTAACTCGATCCTTAAAGTTGATCAAATAAATCATCAATCCTCAGGAGTGGATAACAATTCTTCACAGTTAGCTTGTTTAATTCTGGTAGTCGATGCACATTCGAAATGATCCATCCTTTTTCTTGACAAACAAGACCGGAGCTCCCCAAGGTGAGGAACTGGGTCTTATAAAGACTTTGTCGGAAAGTTCCTGCAATTGCTCCGACAATTCCTTCATCTCGGACGGAGCTAATCGATAAGGTGCCCGTGCTACAGGTGCAGCACTAGGTATCAAATCAATTTGAAATTCCACTTGTCGGATTGGTGGAATGCCCGGCAAGTCCTCGGGAAATACTTTGAGAAAATCTCAAACAACAGGTACATCTTCAAGTCGCTTCTCCTTCGACTTGTCTTTAGCCTTCTTTGTGGTAATATGTGCCAAAAAGACCTCACATCCTTTTAGCAAATACTTTTGAGTTTTGGTGCACGAGATGATGTTTAACTGAGACTCGTGTCTGTTGTTGCTTCTGTCACCATGAAAAATTAAAATTTCATTTCCAAAGGGAACACGGACGAGTTTCTCATCACAGACGATTACGGCATGATATTTTGTTAACTAGTACATTCCAATTATGACATCAAAGCTACCGAGCTCTACAGGCATTAAATCGATGTTGAATGGATGATTCAGAAAATTTAGTGTGCAACCTCGTATAAGTGTATTAACTTTAATTATTTTACCGTCTAGTATAAATGCAATAGACACGAAACTGCAGTAGACACGAAACTCCTATCGGCACCAGTATCAAATAAAATCAAAGCATAATGGTTGTTTAGGAGAAATGTACCCGTAACAACATTGGAGTTCGGGTTTGTCCTTGTCGTGCCTACAACATAAGCCCTAGCTTGAGCATTTCCATTTCCCCCATTCTTTGCCTTCCACTTCAGGCAATCCCTCTTATAGTGCCCCTGGGCACCACACTCATAACAAGTTACAACAATCTGAATTGCCTCAGTGGCCCTCTGATTGTTATTGGTTGTAGCAGCATTTGCATGGATAGGATTACTATAGTCACAGGCCAGATGGCCCACCTTGTTGCAATTGTGATACTTCGGTGCACACAGACCCTTATGATGATAATTGCACTTGGTGCACTTGGGTAGAGATCCCCTATATTCTTTCTTGTCACTAGGCCCGACAGTGTAGGCCTTGGCAGTATTTAGCTTCTTGAATGGCTGCTGGTTCTGATTATTTCTAGAGTTATCATCTTGCTTCCTTTTGTTTTCAATCTGACACTCAGCAAACATATGGAGTTTCTGATCCATCAAATTGTTTGCCATTTCTATAGCCTCTTCCATTGTCTTGGGTTTAGTAAACATCACATTTCCTTGGATCATGTCAGGTAATCCATCCACATACTTTTCAACCTCATCCGACACTTTGGGAAACATTCTCCCACACATCAATGCTAGTTCCTAAAAGTGTTGGGTATAACTCGCCAAGTCAGTACCCTTCACCTTTAAATTCCAGATCTTTATCTCCAATTTCTTGATCTCATTTCAAGGACAGTACTTAGCAGTCATCATTTTCATAAGGGTTTTTCAAGGCATGTTGTAAGCGGCATCATGACCAACTGTCTTGACATGGGAGTTCCACCATGTTAAGGCAATTCCATGGAGAGTGCAAGTAGCAAACTTGACTTGGTTCTCGACTGCACAGTTACTGATATGGAAGACAAACTCTATTCTTTTAAACCATTAAGCTAGACCCATGACGCCTTTAGTGCCCTTAAATTTAAGGGGTTGACAATTTAAGAAGTCTTTGTAGGCGCACTCTCGAGTAGGGCGCACAGGTCTCGTAATCCCACTTCCAGAACCTTGGCTTCCATTGCCATTGAGGTTAGTGTTTCTTTAAGTTTCTTGCTCAGCCAAAGCATCAACCACGCCTTGGGCTATCAATGCCCTGATTGAAGCATCAGTCATTGGGGTAGTGGCGATGGCAGTGGCGGGGGGGTTCTGGTTCTGGTTCTGGTTTTGGTTCCTCTTCTTAGAGGCATTTTCTTCAAATTCCAAGAAAATATAATACATGTTAGATTTCATACAATCATAATCGCAACATGACATATACATAATAAATAAAGTGAGATTACAACACACAGTGAATTATGTAACAAGATTGAGATCGACATGACATAATACATTCATTTCATATATAACTTTGAAAACATACATGATAGTTTGGTTACAGAAATGAAAAATACAAGTCCTACGGTCATGCTAGCTGGGAATAACCCATAATACTTAACATGCCATACAAGATAGCTAAAAAATGAAACAAAATCCCTACAGCCTACTAGTTGGGAGTTACCCATATAACTTAATAGGATATACAAGATAGCTGTGACATGACAGAAAGGTAAATCTAGGCACTGCTACCAGTGTCCTCCAAAGTATCAACGCGTGCTCGAGCCTCCAGTGCCTGGATACGCATGATGTGTCCAATAGCATGATCATTTGTGTCCTGACGCTGCCACTCGTGGCGATACGCCTGAGTTTCTAAAACTAAAATCCATGTCTCCAAAGCATTGTTGTAGGCCTCAGACCTATCTAAAGCTTAACGGGCCTCAACTCTCTCCTGCTCATGAGTATTACACAGAGAAGAAAAGTACCTCCTCAATTTATCTACCTCATCACGTAAAGCAGCATGATCCCCCTGTGTATCTTAATGTCGTGTATAGAACTCCTCGCTCTCCCGTCTATGAACATCAGCCTGATAACTAACCCTTAAGCTGACCACCTCTATGGAAGCCGTATTCCTCCTCTTAGAAGCTCGGATACTGGCATCCACACTATCTATAAAACTTTAATCGACCCTACGGGCCACAGTAGATCCCGGTTGTCTAGCAGCAGCAACAAAACTCTCCCCAACCTCAAACCTAGGTGTGGGAGCAGTCAAACACAACCTCTTCCAAGGCGGTACATCAGCCTCGGGAACATCCTCCATACGGCCAGTAGCAATGGTAGCAAAGGTGATGATGGTTCAGGTAATGGTAGTGGTGATGTGGCTCTCAACCGAATCTTGACTGCTTTATAGCCCAAAGGTGCCTCAGCGTAGGTAGGTCTAGTATGGGTGGGTAGTGATGGTAAAGGTAATGGTGGTAAGGGAATCTGGGGAAGTGGTGATGATAATGGAGTGAGTGGAGATGGTAGTGAGTAGTAATAGCAAGATCCTAGCAAACCACGTGCTCACGAAGGTAACGGTATAGTTGTCTAGATTCAGACAGATATCCTAGAAGTAGTACGGTATGCTGCTGGTGGTGGTGGTGTAGTCGCAAACTCATCGGTCTCAAACGGCTCTATATCCTTAGCGAAAGGGACAAGATTAACAGCTGGAGAAGCAATAGCAGTAGGGCAGGAGCTAGGTGCTCCTCTCATCATTGTCTTCCTCGGAAGACCCTTCTCCTCATCCTCCATCGTCCTCGAGCATCGCAGCATAGTCAATTGAATCCTCCTCTAGATCTCTGAGTCCACCAACATAGCCTGGACATAGGATTTGTGGCAAAAGTACAGCGCATAAAGACTGATCCTTAATAGGGATATCATCACAGAATGGAACCAGGTACCTCCGGGTACACAGGCTCTAGCACGTACACCGTACATGATGCTCTACTCCATAGGGTTAGTCACATAAGCAGTGATGGTGGTGTTGCCTGCCCTTGTTTGGCAACCTCGCTCATAAGGGTCCATACTCAATCGATGCCCGTACGGCAAATCCATAATGTAATGCCTATGATGAATAGGGTCAGAGTCTAAAGAAATAAAAGTGTATGACATAGTGGAATGCTTTGAATCTAACATGACTAAATATGTAACAATCCAAAAGAGTATATATAAGTGTATATATATATATATATATATATATAATACCAATGTATGTAATATACGTAATGTAATATAAACACGTATATTAATCCTGTAAGCATTTAGTATAAACAACTAATACAAACAACTAGTGTATGTATGTCCCGTGTAAACCCTTTTGAGATGTTTGAAAATGGTTATAGTCTAGGTAAGACATGCAACCTGGTTCTCTATAACCTTGGCTCTGATACCAATCTGTAACACCCCCAAATAGGGTCGCAGCGGAATAATGTTCGGGAGCATTACATCATAGATAATAGCACCAAAATATAAGAGAACGACCTCTAAATTAGTCGTTTTGAAAATGATACATTGGATTTCATAAATTGTTTAATACAAAAGCTCAACGACTTAACTTGTTCAATCTTGAAAATGAAAAGATTTTAGAACATAACAAATATCCCCAAAATGCAATGCCTCTAAATCTTTATGCATGACTCCCAAAATGATTGACCACCAATGTATCCTTTGCACTTGTACCTTATTGACCTGAGAAAAACATGCTTTAAAACGTCAACATAAAGTTGGTGAATTCACAGGTTTATGTTTATATAATGTAGGACCGCAAGATTTCCAAGTGTATGATAATGCAACAGATGCAAACATCACAAAATGTAATTACGTTTCCCTAAGCTCATGACACTGAAGCTCGACATGTATGAATTGCAATATAAATTGCCTACATTGCCCTTAATGATGTTCTAACCCACAACATCTCAAATCTTACATGGTATACGTCCGTTGTCCGGCAAACCAGCACAGTGAGCGCTACTCACCCGAGCGGGGAGGTCAATCCCAAATAGATCTATTTATAACATTTGCGCTTACACCAAGTAATTGACAGTTCATGATAATGGGCTCAGTGGGTTATCGCTACTTAGGCAAACACGTAATCATGTTAAAATGTACACTTGCGTCCAATTTGTAAAACGATGCATGTTTCTCACCCTAAAAGTTGTAAATCATTGTAATTTTAAAACATAGGGATATGAACTCACCTCAGTAAATGTATTTGATATATAAGTCAAATATAAAAATCGTCATGTATAGTCTGAATGCCACCTAATTGAATATAGGTCGTATGAGTACAATGTACTTTAAATAACTAACACAACATATTATTCTATATAGTTACATCACCACCTAAACATGTTTGTTTAATTTATAAAATATACAAATATAAATTTGTACTTTGTAAAATAAATGTTCATGTATTTGTATTTGTAAAAATAGTGTACTTGTCCAACAATTTGTTAATTGCTAAAAAACTTGATTTATTATTTATATAATCTATAACCTATATAAAACAAAGTTTTTGAAACTTTAATCTTGACCAAAAAATTGACAAAACGACACGTGGATAATAGCCAAATAAGCAATGGCTAAAACTATTTCCTCTTAACAGCATTTCAATCTCACAAAAAATAACCTAGCAATCTTTACGCTACCATCAACCCTTCAAGCAAATACTAACCCTAAATCTTTCAATCCATAACTTAAAATCTAGTTTTTGAATTTGTATTGATAATCATTCATCTCTTAATTAACCTCAAAACAAAATCAACAATCTAATTTTTAAATTGTATGTTCGGTTTGTCAATCTACACATCAGTGGATTAAAAATTGTATGTTCGAAACATGGTTTTGTCAATCTACACATCGGTAATATCTAATTGCCTAATCAACCTTGGAGGGCAATTACATGGGTTGTGTGTCACTTTTGTTCATAAACATCAATTTTCTAGGTATGAACTTATAATTAAATTATTCGATATTTTGTAAGTTAGTATGTTGATTTATTTTTAATATCCATATGTTATGTCTTAATTTTAAATATGATATATACTTTGCTGATTAAACATCGAATCAGTTTCATTTTTTTATGTATAAAAAACATCAAGATATGAATGGTTTTCAAATATATAAAACTTAATATATTTAGGAAAGTTTGACAAATTTTAAACATTATGAGTTTAATTAGTAACATTTTTTCATTGATGTTTAGGAAGCAAAGAAGATTAAGAATGATGGTTCACTGTATGTTTTGTGGAAATCACAACTTGAGGTATTAGGTAGCTGATAAAATGAAATCGTAATGTCAAACTTGATGGTGATTAGGTTCCTTAGCATGTGACATGTTTGTAAGCTGATTATGAGAATACTCAGTGCTACTTTATGTGAGAAGTAAAGATAGGAGTTGCACACGGAAGATTGGCTTTGCATATATGAGATAGTAGAGGTTGCTTGACTTTTTCTGAGATCATGTGGGATTCGTATTTGGATGCTTATAACGTAGTTCGGAACTTTAGGTGTAAGGTAAGGGTTGTGATGTGAATTTGACACGAGGTTGTGATATTGTAAGGGAGTAATAGGGTAAAAAAAATAGTGGAGGTTATGATATTTGTAGGCAAATTTGGTTAAACTAATAGGAAAATTGAATTGTTTAAATTTTCATAATTTACATAGGATGGTCTCAACAGTCACCACATAAATTATTTTTTTTACACTAAGACAAATATTAATATTTGTTTTATGTATAATAGAAACCGATTGGATGGGGATTAAACTTTGGATTTCTGAGATTACTTCCGAGAGAAAAGAGAGAGGACCTTTAGTGCTGAATTTCATCATGAAGTTAAAATAGTACAAAACGACACAAGAACAAAACGAGTAAACAACCGTCACTAGGCTTCCAGCTGAACTATTAATATCTATGGGAAAGATCTGAATCAAGATACAACGTCAGAAGAGATTATATTAACCCCACCAGAGATTGACACATGCATTTATCTTTGATCACATAAATCTATAAAAAAAATAGCACCCATTAGGCTTAATAAAAAAACATACCTCTGACATAATGAACCATGCTGAGTGAGTAAAATCCCTTGAATAACTGCTTAAAAAGGTTTCTTAATAGATTCTTATTTAATGCGTTTTAGAATCTGGTGGTTATAATGAAAAACCTAAGAGGGAGAATGGAACAAGTTCTTATGGAACGAGTTCTTACACACAATCACCTGTACCATCTTATGGAGTCGCGTCAACTAACACAAATTGAAGTAATCCTCCATCTTAAAGGTAACCATATTTAATCATTTTTTAATCTTTACATTATGGTCTATTTCTTCATTTTGTTGCTTATTTATCATATAATTACTGTAGTGGTTCTGGTGGCTATGAAAATAAAGCATCATTGATACTTCATGCCGAGTATGTCTCTTATTATGATATGCTTATCAATCATGTATACGGTTGTACTTGAAGGAACTTAGACCTTCTGATTGTTGATAAACAAGTTTTTTCGTTCATGTGAACAGGCTGAGCAACAGTCTGCTGGATTGAAGAATGATATACAGACGTTGGAAAGACAACCTATTCTTAATAGCCATCAGGCAGCTTCAATGAATGAATTAACGAAGTTATCTGACCAAATTTCTGTTGATGATGCATTTAAAGGTATTAAAAGGTCATTATCTTTATAGTTATAGGATATTTATCTGATGAAAATATTACTATTGGTGGATAAAAACATAAAATTAAGTTTTGTCTTGATTCAAATTTTGTGAAATTCTATCATCATAATGCTTATATAAATCTGGGTATTGTCGTATATCAAGAGGGTCAATTAAAAAATATGGTAAAAATGGGAAGGAGTCAAATGGGGCGTTGCAAATGAACCAAAGTCTGTTTTAGTGCATTCAATCTCATGTATTATTGTCATCAGAGAGAAGGATGTAACGTACACAATGCAGGTAACTTACAGTTCATTATTTATCATGATTGAAACGATGAATCGTTGATTAATGATCTTGAAATTTATGTTTTAGCTCAAATGACCATGGTTTAACAATTAAACCTTTATTATACCGGTTTTGACCTGATTTATTATGCCCCTTATAAAGTCTCATGTCCTAAAACTAATCTTCAGTCTATCTTGATAGGTAGTGTTTATGCATCGAGCTAAATCAAGCAACTTGAAAGCCACATCTCCATCTATGAATTTTTGTATATGGTGAAACAATTATAAGAACCTAAATGAATTCTATACCCACAAGATATATTGGTGCACTCGCTTGCCAATGGGCCACAGGTATTTTTCTGAACCACCTTGGCTGGTGAGTTCTATTCCCACTTATCTACATTCTGTACCAACTCAACAGTTTTGATAACATTTTCTTTTTCAACTGCAAACCACTCAAAGTTTCAGTCATTTTCAAAATTGTCTGGGATTGGGCGGCTTAAACGGACAGTTGTGAATTCCATATAAAAAAGCACCACCCACGTGTGTAGTAGTTTTTTATACTACAGTTAATTAAACTCGAAGGAACTGACCAGTCGTGGAAACTAGAAGGGGGGTTAAATAGTTTACAGGTTTATTTTCGTTTTAAAGAAAACTTTGCTTACAAAATATGTAGATTCGAGTTGTATGTTTAACCAATTCACAATATAAACAATCAATATAAAAATCTAAACTAAAGCTAAATAACATTGACAATAATGTGAAGAGATAATGAAATGAACAATCAAACCAAGACACCAAGATTTATAGTGGTTTGGCTATGAAGCTCTTCTTCGCCCTACTCCACTCCCCGAGTATCCTACTCGATATTTCACTATGTCAACAAGCTCCCTTCAGGCGGAGAAAACCGTTTACACGTCGCTTACGTTATTTTCCGACACTAAGCTAAATGTCGAGTCCTAATCTTAGCTAGAACCAATCTACCACTTCACAATCAATACACAATCACTAGATCTACACTATCGGATTTACACAATATCCGAATCACACAAATACACAAGATAATTACAATAGAGATTTGATGCTTAGAAGAAAAGAGGAGAGATCACTAATTAACACTTCGTTTCTTGACGAATACGAGTGTTCTTCTCTTGCACTTGAATGAGAGGGAAGAGATGAGAAGAAGAGATTAGATCACTTGAAACAAGATCAAGAGATGTTAGTGATCAAGATATTTAGTGAGAGAAAGAAGGTTTTTAGAGAGAGAAAGAAGTGTGAGAAAATTCGTGCAAAGAGGTCTAATTTTCAACAAGGGATGGAGCAGTATTTATAGGCAGGAAAATCCAACGGTAATTGGCGGCGGTCCCGGCGGTCCCATATATATAAGGGGGCCGCCACCTAGACTCCGCTCCTTTTTTTATCTTTTTGTGGGGAATGTTGTATCTGGTATAGAAGCTTTCGTTTTGGGGAGAAAATTTGAATTTCAAATTTTAAGTTTTTAATAAAACTTTTCTTTTAATTAGAAAATATTTTGTATAATTGATTTTTTGAAAATCTTTTGTAAAAATGTAATGGATGGGAGAAAAATATTTTCTTGATCACTAATCATGCTTAATGATTTTTTTGTTCATACCTTAAGTGATTACTAATCTTAAAAATAGAATTTTACGATTAATAATTTGTAAACGTTTAATTTTATCGTAGACGTTTTTACATTTTATTATTATCAAAACGTTGAGAGGTCAAAAAATATAAATAACGTTTTTAGACATTATTTGTATTAACAATCTCTCCCTTTTTGATGATGACAAAATATAAACTCATTTTGTATAAAATTAATACACATTATTAATGAGTTTTGTTCCATTTCTCCCCCTTTTGTCGAATTTAAAAAGGATGATCGTCGAGTCGTTGTAGGAAGAAAGAAATCGACGATATCAAGACTCCCCCTTGTTCGGGGCACCAAGGGATCGATCTTACAAAAATTATTTTGCTACAAAACAAAGTTATAAATACAAGTGAAAGACAAATATCTTTTAAAGCAACACATTATATTTAAGTTACCCAAAAAAGAGTTTCATTCAACTATCAAGAAACTCATATAATAGCAAATGCAACTAATACATTCATATAACATAAAATAAAGCTAGATCTAATACGGGCTAAGATAAATTCATACAATATTTGTATGAATCATTACAATAGAAAGTAGATAATTATAAAGACATAATAAGACATAGATCAACACTAGTGAATTCTTGGAGAGTAGAAGATGCCATAATCAAAAAATGGGTTGTTTATTATTAGGTGAAATTAAGCCTTTGGGATTGCTCAATTATGGTGAGGAGGTTGTTATTGAGGATGGAAATTGAGTGGAAGGACCAATGATAAGAGATTTGATACGATTAAGGTCATCTTTCAATGTATCAAATAGATTTCGGCTATCCAAGCAACAATGACAAAATTTCAAATGAAAGTTTAATTGATCTAAAAAGGGTGAAGGGATATATGGTGAGGTAGGAGGTGAGGGATTTGTGGCTTCAATTGCTTGTTGGAGATTTATGTCAAGCAGATTTGATAGGTGATGAATTTCATTTAGGTTTTGAGTTGAGTTTTGTGAAGGAGAAGAGTATGAGATAGGAGAGGTGGGAGTAGTCCTAGTTGGTGGAGGAGAAGGTGGTGACGAAGGAAGACCATGACTTTGTCTTCAAGGTTCGAGAATGGCTCTTTGGTATTTTC
Source organism: Tanacetum coccineum (assembly GCA_026074375.1). Lineage (NCBI taxonomy): Eukaryota > Viridiplantae > Streptophyta > Magnoliopsida > Asterales > Asteraceae > Tanacetum > Tanacetum coccineum. The sequence goes on along the minus strand of BQNB010014193.1, from coordinate 54,877 downwards.
GTGAGTAGTCACGAGGGGATTTGCTAGAGGATGACATTGAGAAATTGAGGAGAAGTAAAGAATTTTAAAGTGAAGATGTTATTGGGATGAAGAAGAATGATCATCTTATATAGGAGGATTTTGGGAAAGGTATTGTATTGGAAGATGAAGATTCTAAGAAGTGTTTTGTCTAGAAAGGAAAGAATGGCTGGACCTAAGGAGAATAAGGTCAAAGTTGCAGAAAAAGAGGGGACAGGAAAATTTCGTGGTTCCCTGATGGCGGTCCCATAATCCTCAGACGGTCCCTTATATATTAGGGTGCCACCTTTAATTTTTGGGGGCCGTTCTCTGGAGGTTTGATACGCCCAAACACACTCTATATATATAAGTATATAAGGATGTAAACAATTATAGTATAGTAGTATTTCCGTCGGGTTCTAGAAATTCAAACTTTTAACCAAAGTTATTTCTAAAAACCTCCCGGGTCGTTTTTCCTCGGCGAAGCGTGAATTGAGAATCGGTTAGGTTCGTGATCGCGTGATTTGAATGGTTTAAAAGATTTTGATTTGGGGTTCTAATTGTAAATTAAAACGCATTAAAAATGTAACGCACGTACATAACTTTTTTTTTTAAATTTTTTTTTTAGGCAATTAAAAATTAAAATCGAAAAAATATTACAGGATTTAATTAAACGGTAATTTAAGCAAGTACATCAAATTTAAGCCCTCGAACGCAAATTTAATTTAATAAATCTAAATGACTAAAAAAATTTTTGAAAAAGATATATTTTTTTGCTTCTTTAATTTATTTTATTATGAATTAAAACTATTTTAATCTCGAAAAATTACTTAAAATTTAAATTATTCTAAAAATTCTAGAAATCATTATGAAAGTGTTGTTATGATTAGCATTCTAAAAATTAAAAAAAGACAAAATAGGTAGAAAAATAAGCAGAAAATAAGCAAAGTAGCGCAGAATAAGCAAAAACTGGAGAAGGAGGGTTTATATATTAAATGGTGCAATGTAAGAAATGAAAAAGAGCAGATGGCATTGAGTGTGTGTTGTGGGACGTTTGGTGTAGAAGGGAGATGTCACTGGTTCGAACCCTAGTGGCCATCTTTTTTTTGGTGAAAAACCATTATTTTTTCATTTAGATTTTTGACAAACTAGCATACGACAATAAGAAATTTAATAAAAAGAACTAATTTGAACTCATAACTAACTCAAAATACAGGCAATGAAATAGAGAATTCCTTTTTAGCTTTTATGAAAATGGCAGATCAGTTTAACATTTAGGACAAATAAGCAACAAGGAACCTAATAAGTAGACAGCAAACCTATCTAGACTAACTAAGCCAAAGTGACAAGATTAGACTAACGCGTGAGCTTCCCGTCTACACACCAAAGTAAAAGCATATTAGACTCAAAATCGCCGTTTAACAAGGGAAGATGCATACCGTGCGTTTAATTTAGAACCACTTAAGCACTTGTAAAACGGTTTGACCTAAAATTGATTATTAGTTCTAAAGACCCATAAAAAGACGATTTAAGATATTTAGATAAGAAATAAGCTCGAAAATATTCATGCAAATTGCCAGTAAAACAGATTACGCATAATTTTTTGGATTTTTATAAAAACTTGTAGATCAATAATAAGACACATAAGCTAAGGAAGTAGATTAAGAACTTCAAATAGATTTATAATAGACATACTAAACATAGATGAAACAAAGGTGAGCTAACTTAACTAGAAATAAGCTAGAAATTAAAATTTGAAAAAGAGACAGATTGACTATGTTTTTGGCTTTTTGTTTGAAAGACAAAATAAGCAAATGCAGACCTAACTTAAAGCTAGCTAATGAAGTTTACAGATGAAGTAAGCTAAAAGATTAAGTCAATGTATAAGAGCTTAATTACTCAAAAATCAGACTTATTCATACTTGTACTTATTCTAATTTAGCAAATGAAAATTGACTTTTTTTGCTTTTAAAATAACCCCGGACAGATGAGTTTAAGGTTAGATAAAATGCAATCTATTCAAATTTTTCTACTGGCATTTTAAGACTTCTAAATGCATGAATTTCAAATACTAATAAGAACTAGAAGTTTAGATCAATAGCTGAGTTATACACTAGCAGACCACAGATTCAAATCGTAGTACAACAATCTAGTTTTGAGATTTAACTTAAAAACTTAAAAATATGATATATGGACTAATTTGATGTAGCTAAATGACTTATGAACCAAAAAAATGTTTATCCTATTTTGACCCAATTTGAGTCTTATGCCAAACACTCCTTTAAGAATTGGAATTTGCATTTTTAAACTACAATATCCCATCCGTTTCCGTTTCCATTTATGTAATCTTACACTTACACCCCGCAACCCTTTAAAGACCTCTTTGATAGTAATGAATAATACTTGCGCTTAGCGGTGGAGGTTTGATTACAAGGTCTAGAAGGTTGTGTTGTAAGATACTTCTAAAGAGTAGGTTAAATGCCCCCAAAATTGCTATTGTCTAGGTAGAAAAGCCCATTTGCTTGAGGACAAGCAAATCCTAAGTGTAGGGGTATTTGATGAGGTATCATTTTATACACTATTCTAAGGTTATTTAACCCCTTAAATCATGCAAATATGCCTAGATTATGTGCTTAATCGTTTGTTTTCAGGTTTTTAGTACTTGGATGGCATTTTGAGGAAATACACGTAACTTGGGCTCATTTAGAGAAGAAACGGACAAGATACGGACCTACACCAAATCTCTTGAATAATTATGCATACAACACTTGGAGACAGCGTCGCAGGCATAAAGCGACGCCGTCGTGATCTATCTGGTAACGGCGTCAGGAAAATGATGATGGCGTCAGGACGTGGCCGACTTAAAAGAGGATCTAGAATCATCTACGTGGCGATGGCGTCAGGACTTCAAAGCGACACCGTTGCAGCGATTTTTCTATATATATTAAACCAAAATTAGGGTTTTAGGTATGTAACTTTGTATAATTTTAGGGAGACAAACACTAGTCGTTCTAGCAGCTTTTTAGGTCATTTTTAGGGCCTCAAAACCCTATTGTAACTACCTTCAATCCATGTTTTAATCAAGTAAGATTGTTTATCATTAATCATTCAATATGTCTATGTGTTGTTTGATTAATTTATGTTCTTGCTTTATCTTTAACATGCTAGGCTAAACCCTCCTTTATATTTACTTATGATTGCATGAAACTTAGGTTGTAGATCCTTTTGATGTTGCTTCTTGTTGATGGATGTGCGCGTAAGGCTCTAGAAAACTATCCATAAGATATTAAATTGGCATAGACGTCTAGGGAAACGCAAGTAGTGTAGAAAGGATACCATTGGTAATAGTCTTCATACTACCTTATCCCTAATATGGTTGATCCCTCTTAAGATATTTCACATGCATTTAATATACTCTTAGGGGACTTGTAATAGTCTTCATACTACCTTACTTGTGCGTTGCCCTAACGGAATATTAAATAGACGGCGAGTTCGTGTAATCCGTTCATGACCTAGGAAACACTTACACAGATCATCACAAGTGTGGCAAGGCAACAGATCTAGGAGAAGCAATCTGAGGAGTAGTGCATGATTAGGTAAATACATTAATTTATCATAAAGTTATCACCAGTAGTTTAGATTATATTTAGTTTAATTATTAGTTAAACAAACCAATCTCTCAAAACCATGATATTTGCCTACTTTCTTATAAATATAAAAACATAAAAAGAATCTTCTCTCAACCCTTTAGAATTCTATTAGACCGTGTTCGAGCCTTCCTAACCTATTCCCTTAGAGAACGATAACAACCCCCGAGTCTTGCCTATACTACACTACAACGATTAGGTACACTGCCTAGGGGATTGTAAAGCTTCCTGTAAAGTCTTCGCAACTCCACATCAAAAACCTTATAGTTTGCATCACATAATTGGTTAATGCTGATAATATTGTGTTTTAGACCATTCACATAAGCAACCCTTATGAAATCAATTCCTCTACGATTCACTAAGCCATATTCCTTTATGTCACCTGAAAAATTATCTCCAAATACCACTATGGGACCTGACTGCTTTGAATATCTATGCAAATGTTGTTTAACCCATGTCATGTGTCTAGATCAGCCACTATCTAGATACCATACATATCTTTTTATGTAATTCTGCACATATAATGAAACTTATTAGTTTCTTTTGTGAACCCACTTTTTGGTGGGTTCCTTTGATCTGATTAGCAATCCTAGGTTTCCTGTTGTAAGGAATGGTAGTCTTACCATGGTAAGAGGTTTCATGGGCAATACTTCCACATATGTCACATCTAGGGTAGTATTTACACTCATCAACGTGATGGTCATTAAACCCATAATGCTTGCATCGTTTAGGAATTATAAGAGCCTTCCTAGATGAAGTAGCCTAAGGAGTATAAGACTTAAGTTGGGTCAGGGTCCTCTTAATGACAACTTGTTTAGAGTGTTGTTTGGTCAGGTGGTTAGTTCCTTTGAAAATAGAACACTAAGGATTATTGTAACAGTCCTTAGATAGGTGATTTTCGAATCCACAGTGTTGGAAAGGGCAAAATTTAACTTTTGTTTGTTCTTTCTTGATTTAGAACTCCTTGTTTAAGAGACAGAGGTATAGCTTTCAGATGAAGGCTTGATATGTTCTTTAAGTCCTTTTATTTCTTGCATCAAGCTGAGGAGAAATTCCTTAGTGGTTGTTTCAACCTTCTTTTTCAGGTTTCTTTTCAAGGACATGGGATCACTTGGTGTGAGTCTTTTTTTTACTGACTTAATCAGATATACTTTCTCAGTGACCTGTTTAGCCTTGTCAGAAACTGTGGTCTATGGAGGTCTGAGTCAAGTCAGTGACTGAAGTAACATCCTTTAATGTACTAGTGGGCTCAACCCCTAAAAGTTTAGGAAAAGGTGGCAGAGGTTCCTGATTATCATTTACTAACTAATTGTCAGAGATATACTCAGGTGAATTCCCAATAGAAGATTCTTATCTTTTACAAAACAATATCCTTTAAGGATTGTTTGTCTTTTCTTTTGCCTTTCCACCTAAGGCATGGATAATGTTACCAGGAATTTGCTTACTACGCAGTTGGTCTAAGGAACCTTACCAGAGGTCCATTTCATTATGACTTTTATTAAGTTAGAGACTTCATCATGCATACTTTCATTAATCATCACATCCAATCGGCTAACTTCATGTTGAAGGGATACGTTTTGGACCTTGATGTTTTTTTGAGGTCAATGCAATCTGACTTATAAGAGAACAACTCTTGTTTAAGAGAGTTAAACTTGCTAAGCAAGTTCTTCCTCTGATCTTTCACATAGTGGAGATCTACCATGGTATAGTTAAGAACATGTTTTCTTTCATCACTATCAATCATAGAGAGAAGTCTTTGTACATTTTTCATAGTGATTTCAACCTATTAACCAGATGTAGCATTAGAATTTCCCACTGATGGCTCATCCTAAGAAATAGCCATGAAAGCCTTTACAGTTGTATGCACTTCATCCTCAAAGGATACTGATTCCTCATCCTAGTCAAAAGACTCAGCAACTAGACCCTTCTCATTCTTTTGTTTAGGTGAGGAGATAATATTTTAAGTGAGTAAATCAAGTTTAGCTTTGACATTTTTATATCTAGCCGTGTAGTCTTTTTTATCACTATCAACGGCCTTGTTGTACTGATGTTGTGAGGATGATGAATTTGGTTGAAACTTAAATTTTCTTTGAAATTTAATGGATGAGGGATATGATGGTGCTGAGGTTTTGGTATTAAGGAAATATTTTTAAAAATGTCCTTGTTTACCACACCCAAAGCAAGTTTTTTTTGGATTTATCAATGGGTTTTCTAGCACCACTAACTCTCCCCGACCTCTTATAAGATCTCCTCTGATTTACCATAAGTGCCTTGTCATGATACTCTTGGTTCAAATCAACAAGAAACTCTTGACTACTCCTAGTGTCTTCTTCAACATCAGAGTCAATGTCCTAAAAATTTAAGATAGAAAACAAATCTTTTAAGCTAGAGGCCTGAATGGAAAATCTTTTGGTTTTAGACTCATAGATTTGATCAATCAAACCCTCTTCATAGTTGTATTTTCCAAAGAGAGTAGCCAAATTGTCATTTTTGATAGAGTTGTTGACTAGCTGAGTCTGATTCATACTTAGCCATTTTCTTTGCAAGTTGTAAACAAATGTAACATTTACCTCAACTTGAGGACTTTTCACATCTTTGTTTTCAAGATCATTTAGCAAGATTTTTATCCTGGTGAAATTTTATTGAACTTTTTCACCTTTAAGTGTTTTAAAAGCATTAAACTTTAGTCTTAGAGCTGTAATCTTTGTATCTCTTGTTTTAGAGGGTCCCTCGTAACTTAAAATTAAATCATTCTGCATTTCTTGAGCAGATTTGCACTTGATGACAACTTTCATCGTGTCATTAAGAAGACGTGAGATAATGATACTTTTCTATCTCTTATCTTGATTTGCAAGCTTTCTGTCCTCAGGTGACCACTGCTTTTGAGGCTTGCCAAAAAATTATCCTGAGTGGAAGCAAGTGATTTTGGTATATATGGTCCATTTTCCAAGATTTCAAGAAGAAAAGGTTCAAGTCCATCAAGATAGACAAGAAACCTATCTTTCCAACTAGAAAAATCTTCCACATCCAAGTGTGGGACATTTGTGACATGAGAACCTCCCCTAAAATCTAAAAGTTGTGGGAGATCCTCTTTGTTAACAACATTATTGGTAGCATTGTTAATACCATTGTTGTTAGCATTGTCATTTGCATTTTCTTTAACATTGTTGTTGTTTCCAAAATTGTTTCCAGACATGATTGGATCTTGATTTTAAAAAACTTTGAACGGTTTATACAAATGGTTTTATAAACCAAATTGCTCTGATACCAATTAAAAGTCCCAATTAACACGTCTTATGGAAATGTAATACAATATATATGCATACAACACAAAGATATAACTTTTCAATCATGTAATGTTTTATTGATTAAGAATCAAAGTATTACAAAGTGTTATGGATCCCACTTGTTGAATGACAATGTATGATTACTCTTTGAACAAGTAAACTTGACAAATTATCAAGTTTACAAGCAAACTTGTGTATACACGCTGATAGGATCAGCCGGCTAATTGTAAGTTCGACAAAGGAGTGAATATACTATGATTTCGACAACAATTAAAGTGATAGCAATTACTCCAACAAACATTTCCTACTTATAATGGTACGAGGTTATCTCCTTAGTGGGGTAGTTGGCAGGGGAGGATGTATTCACATGGTATGGGGGTGGTGCCCTCCATGGCTAGCCTACGAAGATGAAGTTTTAGTGTATTTTTAATTTTAAGCTTTTTTCAAAATTGCCTCCCACCAAAAACTTAAATCGCCCCCCACCCACATACTAAAACCCAACATTCAACGCTCTAAAACCTAATAAATCCTTCATCTCTAAGTAACAATAATCGATTTATCATTTCGATCATAGTTTTTTCTTTCGCATTTTGTTGCTATTGTCAGAAAAAATTTGTTTTCCCCCACAACATATTATCCTGGTTCCGCCACTAGTAGTTGGACGTGTCAAGATACTGGTGAAGTAGTACGACTGCATTTAATGCACGTCCATTCTTGAAAATAACCCAACCTTACTTTTGTGAATAGTATTGCCAATTGTTCAGAATCTTTTCACCAACTCGTACTAGGTAGTATTTTAATTCTAAAGACTCTTTTGTCCTGTCATTTTGCTTTATCGAATTATACCACCTAAAACACTTTACGGGATAAGAGTTTTTCTCAGTTTGTAGCCTCAAAGAGTAAGGAAGTTCATCAGGGTATTGTCATAGCTGACTAACTTGAAACCTTCAACGTATTTCATTTACATAATAGCTGATATTCATCTCAGCTGATGGGTATGTCTTCAAGTAATCTCGACTTCCTTAACAATGTCTTTAACTTGAATTCTCTGAGGTTGCTCGCTAAAGCTATGCTTTAGTGAGTCTTCATTCACTCATTGATATTATTAGCGAGTCTTCAAAACTTAGACTAATTTATGTATAAATTTAGACAGAGACAACTGGACACTCAATTGGCCAAATAGAAAAATGCCTGCAAGGTGTTTGATGAATTTCTCAATGAGTTTTTTCTTTAATTTAAGATTTTTAAGGTGCATCATCAAAAGTAAATACTTATTCTTTTTATTTAAAAGATTAGTTCTTGATATAAAATCTCACAAAAACTTAATTTTTGATTTTGTTTTGTTATCACAATGTTCATCAGATTTCTTTGATAAAAACATCACAATGTTCATCAGTTAGATCACGTTATTCATCAATTTTTTTCAAGAACTTTTTTTACTATCAAAATGCTCATTAATTTTTCTTTAATTAACATCATCACACTGTTCTTCCGTTAGATCGTGTTGTTCATCGGTTTTTTAAACTTTTTTTGTTATTACAATGTTCATAAGTTTTCTTTGATGAACAACATCAATATTCATCAGTTTTTTTGTTGAAAATCTTTTTCTTCTTTTGTTATCATAATTTTCATCAATTTTCTTTGATGAACAACATGACAATCAACAGTAACATCATGTTGTTCATTAGTTTTTAAAAGATTAGTTCTTGATATAAAATCTCACAAAAACTTAATTTTTGATTTTGTTTTGTTATCACAATGTTCATCAGATTTCTTTGATAAAAACATCACAATGTTAATCAGTTACATCACGTTATTCATCAGTCTTCTATGATGAACAAATCACAATGTTTACTAGTTTTCTTTTTCATAAATTTTTTAATCACAATGTTCATCAGTTTTCCTTATGAAGAACATCACGATGTTCATCACGCGCGTTTTTATTAGTTTTCCTTTTGAAGAATTTTTTCTTGTTTTCACAATATTTATCATTTTTCTATAAACGTTCTTCAAAAGTTTTATTTTTAAATATTTTTTTATCACAATGTTCATCAGTTTTTAAAAAGAAATCATAGTGTTCATCAGTTTTTTAATAGAAATCACAATGTTCATTAGCTTTTTAAAAGAAATTACAATGTTCATTAGAGTTTTGTTTTTAAAATCATGGTGTTCATTAGTTTTTTTTTTGAAATTTTTTTTGTCACAATCTTTATCAATTAAATCATATTGTTCATGAGTTAAAAGTGAGAATAACAAAAAAGAAAAAGAGTCGACACTTGTTACAATACTTTTGTACTTTTTAGACTTTCTCCCCTTTCAACCCTTAGAAAAATATATAGGGGTGTGCATGGTTCGGTTTGGGTCGGTTTTTGGCAAAAACCGAAACCGAAACCGAATGTTTGGTTTTTTGCATAACCATAACCGAAACTGTACGGTTTTTCTCGATTCGGTTTTTCTGGTTTCGGTCGGTTTTTGGTTCGGTTTCTCAGTTTTCGGTTCCTTTAACCATTTGTACTTGGGCCAATTTGGCCCAACAATTTTCTATATGTTTCCCAATTTTGCACAAATACGTTTTTTAAATTTGATTTGATTTTCCATATATGTTTTCTAATTTTGGTCCATTCCCTAGAAGAGGCCTGATGTGTGCTTAAACACACATCGTTTTAGCCCTGAAAAACACTTGAAAACAGAATAATAACCATAAAATATGAGTAATTATATTGCAAATATGTTTGGTTTGTGTTATTATATCTTGCAGGTACAAAGGATTAAAAACAATGCAAAAACGGTGATTTTCAGGTGAGTTTCGACGACGTTTTTACGTTTATCAAGATTCAAACAAAGTCGTAAAAATTCCCCAAGCACTCCATTGGAAAGGGTACGAAATTACGAATCTATCGGTACCTTTCTCACTTTTTGAACCGGCCTAAATCTCCTTAAATGAACCGGTCGATATTCATTTTGACCTATCTATAATCTGGACTGGGCCAAAAAGGGTTTAAATATAATTGGTTTACACACATTTATGAAACTCTGCTTTAGCTCAGCTGGACAAGGCTCACCCCTTAGAGTTTCACCCGTCCATCTCGAGTTCGAGTCCTAGGCGAGCCACAGTTGAGATATTTATCTCAGCCGCCACGTGGCCCACTCCAGTGGTGACACGTGGTGACCCGACCCGATCCAGACCAGACCCGACCCAATCCAGACGTGACCCGTTGACCTGACACGTGGCAGCCACATGGCAGCAACGTGGACGCCACGTGGACCCCTACTGACACGTGGCGGCGGCTGCCCAATGACAGCCTGCCACGTGGCAGTTTTGACATGTCAGTATGTGTAGGTACGAGGTTGCAGCGTGTCAGTCCGAGGTTGCAGCGTGTCAGTCCGAGGTGGCGGTTACGAGTTAGTTGACTATGGTAGAGCGACACGTATACTAAAAAGACAAAAGAGGCGACTGGCAGGAGCTGGATCCGATGCATCTAGAAGGTGGCAAAAATGATTGGCTATTAATGATTTGAGTTGGCTGGCAAAAACGCGTATGCGTGAAATTACCAAATTGCCCCAGCTCAAATGGGCTATAAAATGTCCACCAGATCCAGACGTATGAATAATTAGTTGGTAGGTGTTATTACACATAGTAGTATATGGTCTTGTATTAGTTTAGAATTTATGTAAAAGCTTTTGAGCTTATTTAGATTAGTTTATTGTAGTGACTTATTTGCTTATTAATGAAGATGATTTTTATTAAGGCGGGAGTTACTTGAGCTTATTTTTTTTCTAATCCTCAAATATTTTCTTTTCTAGCTTATTTCCAAATAGATCTTATAGCTTATTTGTGGCTTATTGAGATATAGCTTTTAGATCGGATAAGCTTAACCATAGCTTATTCGAGATAGCTTATTTCATATATATTTAGTGTATAAGTTTTCGAATAAGCTTATTGAGCTTATTTCGATTTGCTTATTTAAGTGACCTTATTTTCGGAATAAGTTATTTATAGCTTATTTCGAAATAGTTTTTTATTTTTACTTCTCAAATATATTCAACCCTTTTTACTTTATAGTTTTTAGATTTAAAAAGTTTTACTTAGCCTATCTAAATACGCTTTTTATATTTAGTAGTTTTTACACTAATAAGCTATTCTCTAGCTTATTTTATTATAGATCTAGTCCTTAAATTTAGCCAATCCGCGTTTACTTTTCGAAGTGAACACCTTAGTTTTGAGTGGATTTGGATCTATTGTTTTTAGCTTATTTTCTAGCTTAAAGTTTGTAGCTTTTTCATAGTAGCTTATTAATTTAGATCTAATCCTCTAAATTATACCCATCTCTCGTTTACTTTTCGGAGTAGAACATCTTAGTTTCAGGTGGATTTAGATCTAAAAGTTTTCATTTTTAATAGCTTATAGTTAAATCTCTAGCTTATTAATCATATATCTTGTTTATTATAACCTTTGATTGTGTTTTAATGTTGATGAAAATGATTCTACATCTAAGACGAGGAGCTTAAGGGTCATATAAGCTAGCTTATTCTCTAAAGTTTATAGCTTTTATAGTTTTTATTAAGCTATTTAGTATATAAAGTTTAAAATTTCTTAACTAATTAGTTGAGTAAAAGCTATTAAAGAAGTAATCTTTAGTCTTTGTTTTAGTTTATATAATCGGGTGGTAAAATTTGTCTCATTCCATCACACGGGTTCTTTTTACTTTCTTTCCTATTTTAATATTTAGTAGTTTTTAGCTTAATTAGATAAATATATTTAATATGATTGTTGATTTGATTGTTGCTATGATTAGTGAGTAGTTTATTTTATGCTTGTTAAGTGAGTAGTGATTAGTGATTTAAGTGTGAATTTAAAAAGGGATTGTTGATTAATAATTTTTAGATTATTTATATTTATGTTTTGGTTATTTAAACGGGCAAAAGCCGTAAGAATAACTAGGCATTAATCTAGTAATTAATACCAAGATAAAAGATTATTTTCAAAATAAACCAACGTTGTGAGAAAATAGTTAATTAGACGGGTACTAATTCATCGATAAAAACTTACCTTCACACTTAAGGATCTTTTCGCCTCACTTGACAAGCATATTCGTTTAATATATATTTTAGATCTATTTGCTTAGTTTAATATTATTTAGTTTTAATATAGCTTATTATTATATTATTAGTATAAAACCAAACCAAAAATCTTTGATAATCAAGCATCAAATTAAAAACATAAACGTGAATCTTTATTCATATCTCATCGTGGATTCGACTCCGGAAGATTTAATTATCACTTGTCCTCATGTTATTCTTATTTCTAACGGGAATATTATTACTTCGACACGTTCTCACGAACGCTATCAAGTTTCTCATTGTAGATTCGACTCCGGAAGATTTAATTATCACTTGTTCTCACGTGATTCTTATTTCTAATGGGAATATTATTACTTATATTTTATGGTTATTAGTCTGTTTTAGAGTGTTTTTCGGGGCTAAAACGATGTGTGTTTAAGCACACATCAAGGCCCAATAGTACAAATTAAAAAAAAATTATTAACACTAAGGGGTCGTTTTGTTCACAGAATATTTTTTAAAGGAATTGTAATTTTTAGAAGGAACTGTAATTTGATGTAATTGTAATTCAAAGAATAGGAATGTGTTGTAATTGTAATTGATAAAATCTGTCGACGTGTTTGGTTAACTTGCAACGTAATGTAATTCAATTTTTTTACTAAAAATTAAAAAATTGGTTCGCTTGCTTGGGGGTTGGTTGTGAGACTCTTGTGATTAGGGTTAGTTGTCGTTTGTGGGGGGGAATACGCGGTGGATTTGTTCTGGGGGGGGGGGGGGGTGTTGGGCGGGTTACGGTGCGGGTGGGGTGTGCGGATGCGGGTGGCCAAGGGTGTGTCAGTGGGGTGTGTGGGTGTGTGTTGTGTGGTGGTGTTGAGGATGTGGCGTGTATGGGTTTGTGTGGTTGGGATGTTGTTGCTGTGTGTGTGGGTGGTGATTGGGAGGTTGGGGTGTAGGTGGACGTGGGTGATTGTGTGTGGGGGTGTGTCTGGCGGCTGTGTGGTGGTTGTTGGTTGTTGGTGGTGGGTGGTTGTGGTGGTGGTGGGAGTGGGGGTTTGTGGGTGGGTGTGAGTTGTCGTGCGGGCGGGAGTGTTGGGTGGTTGTGATGGTGTGGGATTGGGGGTGCGGTGGGGGGTAGAGCTGGTGTGGGTGGGGTCGTAGTTGTGTGGGTGGGTGTCGGGGGGGGGTGTATGGGTAGCGGGGTGTTTGTGTGGGTTGGTGTGGTGGGGTGGTTGTTGGTGGTGGGGTGGGGAGGAGGGTGGAGTGAGAGTTGGTGAGGTGGTGGGGTGTGTGTGTGGGGTTGGTGGTGGGCAGGGGTTGTGGTTGTGTGGTGGGGAGGGAGTGGTTTTGGGCGGTGGGTGTTGGGGGGTGGAGTTTTGGGGTGTGTTGGTGGTTGTGGTGTTGCTTCGTTGTAGTAGCGTGGGGGGGGTGTTCGTCTGGGTTGGTGTGTTGTGGTGGTGGGGGTTTGAGGTGTGTTGTGTGTGTGGTGTGGGAGTGTGTCTCTGTGTTGTGGTTAGGGGAGTGGCTTGTGGTGGTGTTGTGGTGTGGGGTGGGTGTGTGAGGGACGTGTGTGTGGTGTATGTGGTGTGGGTTGGTGGTGTAGGTGAGTTAGGTGGTAAGTGTTGGGGTGGTGGTGTCTGTGTGGGGTTGTTGTGGGGGGGTCGAGTGAGGTGAGATGGTGTGTTTGTGGTTCGGGGTATGTGTTGTTGTGTTGGTTGGGGGGTGGTGTTGGGTGGGGTGTGGGGTGTGGGGTTGTGGGGGGTTGTTGTGTGGGGCGGGTGATTGTATTGTGAGGGGTGGGGGTACGTGCTTGCGTGGGGGTGGTTGTAGGTGGTGTGTGGTTGTATGTGGAGTGTTGAGTTTGTGTGGGTGTGGGGGGTTGTTAGTGGGTGGGGTTGTGCTCGCGTGGATGGCTGGATGTGGTCGGGGTGTTGGTTGGGGTGCTAGCGTGTGTGGTTGTGTGTGTGTGGGGGGGTGGGTGGTGGGGTGTGTGGGTTTGGTGGGTCGTTGTGGCTGATTGGTGTTGGTGTGTGTAGTGGGTCGTCGTGGTGTGGGTTCGGTAGGTTTTGGTGGGTGTGATGTGTGTTGTGGGTGGGGTGGGTGGGGTTGTGGGTGGGGGGTGGTGGGTGGGTGGGGGGTTTGTGATTTAATATTTTATAAGAATATAATATTTATTTATATTTATTAATTTATAATTTTTAATATTTTTATATTTATTTTATATAATTTTTTTTTATATATTTTTTATTATATTTATTATTTTTATTAATTTTTAATTTTTTATATATTTTAATATATAATTTTATTTTTTTATATATTATTATATATATATTCTTATATTAATATTATTTATATATTATATAGAAATTATATTATATATTATTTAAATTTACTTATAATTATTATTTTTAATTTAATTTTTAATAATAGATTTTATAATTATAATTTTATATATATATTATTTTTTGATTATTAATTATTTTTATATATAATTAATATTTTATTATAATATATTTAATATTTATTTATATTATTATATATCTATATTATTATATTATTATATTTTTTACTTTTAATTATATTTATAATATTATAATTTTATTTATATATTTATATATATTATTCAAATTTTTTTATAATATTTTATAATATTTATTTTTTAAATAATTTTTTTTATTATTATTTATATTTATTATTTTAATTTATTATATATTATATATATATTCAAATTATAAATATTATATTTAATAATTATATTTTATTTATACTTGTTTATTATATTTAATTTATACTTAATACAAATTTATATATACTTTATTTTTATTTTACATTTATTTATTATAATATATTTAATTTTATAATATTATTATAATAATTTATTATTTATATAATTTAGTTAAACTTAATTAATTTTTTATATATATTTTATTAATTTTTTATAAATATTTGATAATTATTTATATTAATTATTATTTTATTTATTATTAAATTATTTATATTTTATTATATAGAATTTATATAATTTTAATTAATTTATTATTATTTTATATTATATATTACTATTATATTTATATACTTATTTATTATTATATTATATATTATATTATAAATATATATTTATTATTATTTATTTATTTTTAATATATTATTTTTTATAAATTAAAATTATTTTAATTAATATCTTCTATATTAATAAATTATTATTTATTTAATATATTTATAATACTTTATTTTATTAATTTTATATATTTATATTTATTTATTTTTTATTTTTTTATTTTTACATACATTTTTTTTTATTATTTTTATTTATATTTATTATTATTAAATTATTATTTTTTTTAATTTAATATTATTCTCTTTATAATATTATATAATATTTATATATATTTATTTTTTTAATTATTTTATTTTTTCAATTATTTTTAATTTTATTTATATTATTATTTATATTGATATTTTATATATATTAATATTTATTTAATATTTCTATATTATATTATTATTATTATATAAATTTTTTAAATTTTATTTATTAATTGTATATTCTATTTATATAATATTTTTATATTTTATTTATTACATTCTTTTATTTATAAATTTTAATATATATATATTATACTTTTTAATTATTTATATGATTATTTTATATTTATATATTATATTTTACTTTATATTAATTTTATTATATATTATTAATTTAAAATATTTATATTTCATTAATTATTATTTTTTTTAAAATATTTTTTTTAAAATAATAATTTATATTTTATTTTTATTTATAATATATTATTGTTTTTTATTTTTATTTTTATTATATTTAAATATAGTTTTATAAAATATTATTAAATATAATTTTTTTATAATTATAATATTTTATTTTTTTAATTTTATATTTATTTATTATTTATTTATATTATATATATTATATCTTTTTATATTATATTTAATATTAATTAATAATTATATTATTTATCAATATATAATTTTATATTAATTATATAATTTATATAATGATATTTTTATTTATTTTCGATTATTATTAATTTTTTATATATTTAATTATTTATTTATTTCTTTTTTATTATTTATTATTTTATATTTATTATAATTCTATATTATTATTATATATATTAACTTTTTTTTCTATTTATTATTTATTTTTAAATATTTTAATTATAATTAAATTTAATTTTAATTATTTATTATATTTTATTATAATATAAATAATACTAATTTTTTTATTTTTATAAATATATTATTTATATATTTAATTAATTTTTTTATTATTATTAATTTATTAATTTAATTATTTAATTTTTATTTATATTTATAACTTTTTTTTTTAATTTTATAATTTTTTTAATATTATATTTTTTTATTTTATAATATTATAATTTATGTTTTTATATATAATTAATTATATATAATTTTATTAATTTTTTAATTTCAATATTATCTAAATTTATTATATTATAATATATTATTTATATTACATTTTTTTTATATTTATATTTTTTATTTATTATTATTTTATGATTATATTATATATTCAATTATTATATTGTACTCATATTATTTTTTAATTCATTAATTTATTTTCTTAAAAAATTTATTATATAATATTAATAATTATTTTTTAATTATTATTATATAAATTTTATTTTTACTATATAATTTTTATATATTCATTTCGATTTATTTATTTTAATCATTTTAATTTTCATTATTATTATTATATTTAATATATATTATTAATTCTTTTATTTATTCATTTTTTATATTTAATATAATTATATTATATTATATTAATTATTTTTTATTATATATATTTTTATATATTTTTTTAAATTATAACTTATATATATTATATTTAATTATTTTTATAATATAATTTAATATTTTTTTATTATTATATATTATATTTATAATATTAATTATTATAATTTATTTTTATTTATATAAATTTTTTATTATAACGATATAATTATTATTTATTATATTTTTTCTATTAATTCTATATATTTTCTTATTTATATTAAATTATTAATTATAAATATATTATATTTATATAACTTATATATTTATTTTTTTTTCATATATTAATAATACTTTTTATACTATTTTTTATATATTATAATAATATAAATATTATATTATTTATAATAATTAATTTTTTTTAATATATATAATACTTTTTATTTTTTTTTATATAATTTTAATATCATATAATATTAATAATATTTAAATTAATTTTATTTTTTTATTTTTTTTAAATTTTTTATTCATTTAAATATAATTTTTATAATTAATTCAATATAATTATATTATTATTTATATAATTATGTTTATTTTTAAATTAAGATTTTAATTTTTATAATAATTAATTTTTTTAATTTTTACATTATAATATTTATTTATTTTATTTATTTTATTTTTTATCATTATATAATATTTTATATTTTTTAATATAATTACTTATTATTTCTAATTATTTTATAATATATTATTATTCATATAATATAAATTATAATATTATATTATTATTATATTTTAAATATATTTATTTAAAATTTATTTTATATATTATTTTAAATATATTATATAGTTATTTTATTAATATATTTTTTTTTTATATTATTTGTTTTTTTATATAACAAATTTATATATTAATAAATAAATCTTATTATTAATAATTAAATATATTATTATATAATATTTATATTTTTAATTAATTATTATATTTAATTTATTATTTTATATTTTTTAATAATTTTTATATATAAATAAAATAATAATATTTTATATAATCATATATATTTTTATTTATTCATTATATTTATTTTAAATTATATTTTCTTATATATATTATTATTATAAATTATTTTTTATATATAATAATATTATATTATTATAAAATTTTTAAATATATATAATATTTACTAATATATTATATTTTTTAAATTTTATATAAATAATATTTATTATTTATAAAAAATAACAATTTTTTTTTATTCTTTTATATTTTTAATTATATTACTATTAACTAATATGTTAATTATATTAAATTATTAATTTTAATACTATATTATTTTCAATTATATATTTTATTATTTTTAATATTTTATATTATATATTTATTAATTTATTTATTATATTAATATAACTAATAATTAATTATATATTATTATATTTTATATTTCATAATTTTCTATTAATTATATTCCTATAATAATTCATACTCAAATAATTTTATATTAAATTTTTATAATTTAAATATTAATTATTATTTTTATATATTTTATTAATATAAATTATATATTATTATATTTAAATATATCCTTTTTTTTTTAATTTTTTATTTATATTTCTTATACTTTTATTTATTTTTATATATATTATTATATTTATATACTCCTTAGGATTATTTTTTATTTATTTATTATAATTTATTTATATTTCATTATCTATAAATATATATTTTTTACATATATATTTTATTAATATTTTATTTATTTTATTATTATATATTACTTATTTTATTATATTATTATTTTTTATTATAATTTTTTAATATATAATTATGTATTATTTTTATTTTTGTATTTATTTTTTGATTATTTTTATAAAATTTAATTATTTATATTTTTATATATTATATTATTATTATATTATTTTAATATATTTATTTATAATATATTAATTTATTTATTTTTTAATTTTTATATATATATTTATTCATTTATAATATATTCATTTATTTATTATATAATATATATTTTATTTTTTAATTATTTTTATATTTTGAAAATATTAAATATTTTTCTATTATTACTATATAATATATAATATTATATATATAAATTTATTTATTTTAATAAATATTATTTAATAATTATATTAAAAATTTATATATTTAAAAATATATTTTATATATTATAATTTAATTTTTAATATTTTTAATTTACTTTTTTAATATTATATTAATTTTTATATTAATTATACTTTTTATTTTTATAAAGATTTATAATTAATAAATATTATTTAAATAATATATATTGTTATATATAAATTACTAATATCAATATAATACCTTTTTATTTTCTATTTAATATTATTATTTTTTATATATTATTATTATTTTTTTTTATATATTAATTTATTAATTATTATATATTTATTATATATTTTATTATATATTATATATTACTACATTATTATACTATTTTATATATTATATATAATATTTATAATATTTTTTATTTTTATTAATACAAATATTTTTTTTATATAATTATATTGTTTTATATTTTTATATTTATATTTTTATTATTATTTATAATTAAATTACTCTTAATGAATAAATTCTAAATATTTTTTATATTTCTATTATATTATTTGAACATATTCATATTATAATTTATTATATATAGTATCTTATTAAATATAATTTTATATTTTTTTTATACTTATCTAAATATTAATTATTTTTATATTTATTTACTATATAATTTAAATTAATTTATAATTTATTTTTATATTTATTTTAGATCTGTCCCGTCACAAACGTCCCTCTATATCACATTTTCACGATCTGGGGTTCTAAATATTTTTTATGCGAAACGACGTGTCGGAAACTTTTTAAGTTTTCAAAGTTCGGTTATTTGATAAATAAAAAACCAAACCGCCGGTTTAGTTCGGTTCTGTTTTTCCGGCTTTCGGTTTGGTTTTGGGTTTTTCGATTTTTTTCTCACCCCTACAATATGTATTTAACTTGTTCAAATAATCTAACAATGTTCGGTTCGGTTCGATTTCGGTTTTTGGTTATTTCGGTTTTTTTTCTCATTATATGGGAAAATCATCTCCAAGAAAGAAACAAAAATTAGCTGCTGCGATGGGTGCAAAGAAGAAGAAAGGTGGGGTAGGTAAGGTGAAACGGTCCCTTGAGAAAAAAGCCCATCAAAAAAGCCGGTGGTCCGTTATTCTAAGCGGAGCCTAATCCTAACATGCCTCCTGAATGTCTCCAACACATCTACAGCTGCCGTGCCTTAATGGTAATTCTTTTGCTAGTGGCGTTTTTGCATATCAACCAGTAACTGTTCATGTGATGTTTTATGCTAACAATAAAAATCAAATATAAGCCCCAATTGTTTTGGATTAGCAGCTTATTTTTTTTACTAATTCAATCGTTTATAATATACGCAATTATGCATAAAGGTCTAAAATTTCATCGTGAACTTGTGTCTCCATTTGTTTCATTAGTGCTAATAAGTATCACAATCTTAATTAGACACTAGAACTACTTTTAGGGAAAAGATGCATGTACTTCATCATCATCTCGTCAATATCACCCTTACCTTTAATATAATATTCATCTTCTTCAATCACCCAGTCCTATCTCCAACCATAAAGGATCCACATTATATACATCTCCAGATTTTACCTCCAAGGCCTTCATCTCCTTCTAAACGACATTATTAATATCTATCACTATCGAGGCATGCTTAAATAGCCAAACTTACAAATTTATCACTTTTTAAACTATAAAAAAATTAATCATGACCTGTAGGGGCTGTTTTGTTCAAGTAAATTTCTGCAATTAAAATTCCATGAAGTGTGTGTTTGGTATGTCAAATAAGAATATTTAAAATCCCATAAATTGACAAAAGGAAGTTAATTATGATACTTCCATAATGTGGGGGATTGCAAGCTACTTGGAAGCACGGATTTATAAGGGACCATATTGGACCAAAATACTCTTTTTCTATTTGATTTTTGATTTCGTTCATTACTGCTTACTATTTGATTTTTATTGGGTTCATTACTGCTTACTATTTGATTTATGACGGGGTTTGTTTTTTTGTGTGTTAGCTTGTAACCTGATGTTTTTTGGTATATTTTGTAGCTCTTAAAGTCTTACAATGCTGTGTTTTGATGTATCTTAACAAGTTGCGGCGGGGCTAATTTTTTCCCGAATAATTTTTTTTACGTTTCGGGGTTTTTTTTTGGCGATGCGTTATGGCGGGGCTAATTTTTAATATTTTATTTTTTTGGGACGGTTTTGTAAATTTTTTTACGGGAATTTTTGTGTAAGAAAATCGTAAATAGTTAAAAGGTGAGGGTCCGTTTTGTATATTTTTTTTTACTTTGGGTCAATTTTTTTTTGCTATTTTTTCCCCGGATATTGTACGATTCGGGAAAAAAAATTTGCGTTGGGACGGGTTAATTTTTTCCCGAATATTTTCTTTTTTTGGGACGGTTCGTCTTTTTATGTGCGGCCCGATAAATGTAAAAAAGTTTTGTGAACAATAAAAAACTTGACGTGTTTTTTTGTGTTAATTTTTTACGGGATTTTTGTGTAAGAATTCGTAAATAGTTAAAGTTGTGGGACCGTTTTTTTTTTTTTTTTTATACGTTTGTATTTTTTTTACTTTGGAGCCAGATATTTGGGCCACAATTTTATGCGAATTTTGGATAGTTTGTCGGAATATGTGGTGTAATTAGTAATTTTCTTTTTTTTATCGGCTTATGGGTTGGGCTCATGTTGAAAGTGTTTTTTTTTGCTACTATGAGTTTTTTTTTTTTTTTTTTAATATAATGGTTTGTACGTTTGTGACCATATCGATTATTTTAAAGTTATTAGGTATCGAAGATGTTTCCGCGGGTATTTTTTTTATCTGAATAAATCGGAACTTTTGTAATATTTTTTTTCCCTCCTACTTTGTGCATTCAAATTTAAAAAAAAAAAAAACAAAATAATTAAAAAAAATAAAATAAAATAAAACTAAAATCGGGCTAGCCCAAAATGGGAGCCCGTTACTGTAGCAAATGGCCCACAGTCAAAACGACTGCGTATTTGTCCGTGAATGTGTATATTACTAATGTTGTATTTTGGTGTTGTTTTTGCTATAATTTGCTATTCTTTTTTGCTGTAGTTTTGATGTTGTTTTTGTTAGCTAATAAGGCATATAGGCCCGGCCCACTTGTTTAGGTCCGTTTAGCATTTAGGGTTTCTCTTTGTTTGTCCTATAAATAGTCTTGTATTCTCTTTGTATTCAATAAATTCAATAAAACTTTCCATTGTATCTTTAGTTTCTACAGTTTTGTATTGATTTTTGCTGTTTTATAAGGCTGTTAGTTTGGGCAATTTTTCATATTGTTTTTGTTGTTTGATATGAACGAGTTGGAATTTAACCCGCGCATTGCGGCGGGGGCAGCACGGTTTATGAAACTTAAAAAAAAGGCTATCATAAATTTTTATATATTTTTTTATAAGAACATGTACTGAACTTTAATATTTTCCATAAAATCGTACACACGTTTAAAGCATATCAATATTAACTCGTTTTGGTCGTATTTTAAAGGCTTGTATTTTTCATTAAAAGTGCGTCACATATTGATAAAGAAAACTTGTATAAAAAAGTCGTAATTAGTGAGAATTTGAGGGCCATTTTTGTAATCTTTTGTTACTAATTTTTTTCGATACAAAACAGTGTACCATTTTTTTAAATAATTTTTGTGTGAGTAACATGTGGATAATTAAGTAAAAAAGGGTATAAGCTCAACAAATATTCATGATATATGGCCGGATATAGACTGTTTGTCAAGATTGCACAAAAGGACAAAATTAAAACATGCCTCATAGTGTATTGTAGAATGTGTGTGTTGAAAATTTTTATATGTTTTGTAAAAAAAAATTGTTTACTTTGGGCCAGATTTTGGCCTAATTTTTTCTTTTTAAAAACGCATATTAAACTTCAACGTATTTTATAAAAGCGTATGCACGTCTATAACATATCAATATTGGGCTCAGTTTATTCGTAATCCATAGGCATTTCTGTCGTTATATTTTTTATTTAAAATTTTTATGGAAAAAATCGTAAATAATAAAAACTTGAGGGGTCTTTTTTGTAACTTCTTTAATTTGGACCAGATTTTGGGCTAATTTGTTGGTCATATTTTGGGCTAACTGTTGGGCCGATACTGTAGCACTGTAGCGTGAAACTGTTCCCACAACAGTGCCACACTACATGCTCTTTGTAATGTAAGAGTAATATTTATATTAAACTCTAACATTTTAAAAAAAATAGTGCGTACGTTAGAAGCATTTTAATATTGGACTCGTTTTGTTCGCAGTTCGAAGATCTTTCCGCGGTATTTTTTGATCTGAATGAATCGATAGATACGTGTTATATATTTGACAAATAAAATTTATTATATAAAAAGTCGTAAATAGTTAAAAGTTGAAGGTCCGTTTTGTAAAGGTTTTTTTTTTCAATTTTGGGTCGGTGTTTTTTTTTACTTTGGGACAAATTTACGTATGTCAGAAGCATTGAAATATTGGGCTCGTTTTGTTCGCAATTCGAGAATCTTTCCGCGTGCGTTTTGTAAAGTTTTTTTTAAATTTTGGGTCGGTGGTTTTTATTTTATTTTTTTACTTTGGGCCAAATTTACGTACGCCAGAAGTATTGAAATATTAAGCTCTTTTTGTTCGTAATGCGAAAATAATTGTGCGTGTATTTTGTTATATGATATCGTAAATAGTTAAAAGTTGAGGGTCCGTTTTGTAATTGTTTTTACTTTGGGCCGGATACTGTAGCATTACTGTAGCAATTTGGACCGGATTTACTGTAGCAATTGGGTTGGTACAGTAATTACTGTAGGTCAAAGGTGGGTCAAATGTTTGTGAATTGAGTTATAGATAAATATGAAGCCCTTTTATGCGCTTTTTGATGCTGTTAATTTATGCAGGTTTTCTGTTATTTTGATGTTGTTTTTCATATTGTTATTTCTTACAACTTTTTATGTTGTTTTAATTTGTAGTTTTTGATGTTGTTTACACATTTGTAAGCTATTTATTTTCCAGTTTTAATGATGTTTTCTTATTGTTCTAAAATACAGGTAACTCTGTCATCTACTAAAAAAATTTGCAACATTTTGTGAAATTCTGCCAACCAACATATGATAGTTTTTAAAATCCCAGAATTCCAAATCCCCCTGGATTTGTAATTCGTCAGAATATAAATTCCCAGGAATTCAAATTCACGAACCAAACACCAGCTATTTTTCTAATTTCGTCGATTCTCTTTCTATTGGGATCCTTAACAATCCAAGATACAAGCCTCTTTAAACGATCATGCAACTTTCAGTATTTCTTCATGTTTTTCTAATGGTTTTTAAGTTGCTTGTAAGCCAAATCTTTTCCTATGTTCTCTTTCATATTCTTTATCAAATTTTCGTATCTAACCTTATTGAAGGGACCAGTGTTGTAAAAAGCGGCCTAGGCAGCCGCCTAGGCGCTAGTCAGTCACTTACCGTGGCGATTTGAAGCAAGTCGGTCCTTCTAGGCGTTTTGGTCAAAAGGC
This sequence comes from Tanacetum coccineum, assembly GCA_026074375.1. Classification (NCBI taxonomy): domain Eukaryota; kingdom Viridiplantae; phylum Streptophyta; class Magnoliopsida; order Asterales; family Asteraceae; genus Tanacetum; species Tanacetum coccineum. Next base: position 30,523 of record BQNB010014193.1, on the reverse strand, counting down.
GGTCAACATCCGGCCTAGGCGGGTCAAATCGTTCAAATCGGGCTAGGCGGGTCAAAAAATCGGCCCATTTTTTGGTGTTTTTATTTTTTTCATTGTGTTTGAATTTGGGAAGGAAGGTTTGTTTACAGTTGAGAAGAGAGAAGAAAGTCAAGAGGATGGTGACTATTTAACCTAATAGTAAAGGATTTCTTGGCCCATTAAAAAAAGCCTAATACAATGGGCCTAAAAATAACTTATTGGGCTTTAATAAAAGTATACAAAACTTAATTAAAACCACACATAATGTTAATTTTACAACATATACATAAGATATATAGTTAAAAATAACAAGAATATTAATAAAATTATTAAAAATATATAAATTTTGCAAATTTTATACCAAATTAATATTAAAAATATCTAAAATAATGATAAAAATATATAAAATGTCAATCCGCCTAGGCGAATTCCGCCTCGAAGGTGGTCGGCCGCCCAACTAGCGCCTAGCGTTTTTTGCAACATTGGAAGGGACTACCCTGTTTATACCCAACTTTGGCTGCATCCAAGCATAACTTGGTAAGCACCAAATGAGTACTCATATCCCAAAAGGGTGGTGATTTTGGTTTCTTTTTCTTTCCAATTGTAAGGATGGCTATATCATTAACATTGTTGGAGTCAATGAGTTGAATTAGAGATGAGCAATTTGGCCAAAGCCCGGTCCTTGGCCCGGCCTGAGACCGGTCCTACCTGGCCTGGTTAGGCCTACTTTAGTCCAAAATTTGGGTCAAAGCCTTGTCCGAAGCCCGGCCTGGTAAGAGGCTTGGCTCGGGGCAAAGTCCGATCTGGCTCGGTCCAAAGCCTGGGTTACACGTTTTTTAGCTTGACTTAACTAGAGTTGAAGCACATGGTATAGTTTAATTTGGAATAAATGTTTTTTAGAGATCATGGAAGTTCTTGTGGTGATACTAGTTGTTAGCCCAATTTTTTGAAACTTACCAGACATGCATGAACCATACATTACTCACCTCAGTGGACAAATGAACTTGACCAAAAGGACTTAAAAGAAATAGAATGAAATCAAGTAATTATAATAAGGACATGGTGGATTTGATAGCATGTATTATAAGTTATGTAAAACCAAACGTGTTTGACAAAGTGTGCATTATCAAAAGACCTGCAAGTGTCGTTGAAAGTACGACGACTTAGGATAAACAGTATATCACATGTCATAGGGCCGGTGACAGGCTACCTTGTTAGGACCACCTTGATCTCCATAAGAATTTTGCATCAGGCCAGATTATAGTCCCAGAATATTTTTAAGCCCAACATTACGTTAATCTTACTAAAAGCCCTTCTTTCTAATTCTGGATCAACTATTATTTCCTACAAGTCATGGTAGGTTTCGGATTTTCTTCCGGATTTCTTTTCTTCATTTTCAATTATCCATGTACCACTTTAGAATGTGAGTTTGTAATTGCATTGTATAAATGAAGTATAATTTCTACCTGGCTAATAAGGTGGGTCCAAACAATAGCACCAATGTTTAGGCATATCAATAATTTCCCTTTGTCCATATAGTAACCTTTTTTGTTTTTGTTTTATCAAGTGCTAACAATATCAGATAGCAAATAAAGGAATTTAGGGTGATATGTAGTGGAATAAAGGAACAATTCTGGAAGGTTAATGCCTAAACAAAAGTAGAGTTTCTAAGTGCTTCAAAGTCGATATAATATTATGCTGTTAAAAGCTATTGGTTCTCGCGATTAGATTATTGATATGAATAATGACGTTCATATAACTCTTTGAAACTAGTAAATACTTGGTAGTTATTACTATAACAGACAGATACTTATATTGCTATTAACTATTTTTGTAGCATTGACATAATTTGTTATATATGTGAACATTTTGTGTGTTTTAAGGGTTTCCTAGTAGTTATCGTACAGGAAATCTACTGAACGGCCTTGTCACATATTGTATTAGAAGTAGACATCAAAATAGTGTAATGGAAGTGGCAACCCAAAAAATCTTATCCAGTTATCCAACCGAAAGAAAGCAGGAAAACAGCTTATGTTAGGCATTAAAAGATTAACAACACGACAGCTTTATATTGGGCAAAAAAACAGCTTCTAATGGAAAAAAGAACAGCTTGAGAAACAACTTATATGCAGCCACCGATAAAAAAAAAACAGTTGCATTAAGCTAAATACAGTCTCCATGATCTACCCTTTAACCTCTTGAAATATACCACACAGCTCTTATTTAAATTACAATCATGCCAATTTAGTTTTATCCATTGATTGTATTGATTAAAGGCTAAGATTGGTTCACATAGCTTTTTTTCGCAATATCATTGTTTCTCTATATATCTTAATGAATTTAAAATGTTGTTTCATAGGTTTTGGAGTATGCTAAAAATCCAGCAATGTACAACAAGAAGGCTCCCGGCAAAGAAACTTCCATCAAAAGCAACAAAATCACCAAAGAAAAGAATTAGTGGCTGGTTAAGAGTGTCTTGCTGACTGGGTTCTTTGTTAGACCAGGTTTGCTGGATTAGGCATGTGCAGAAGAATATAGCAGCCGTTTGTGTTAAACTGAAAGTGCTATTTCTGAAGTTATGCGTTATTGTGCGCTGTCTAACTTTTAGGGATTATGTTGATAGTGCTAGTGAAACATTAGTGAGGCCTCTTTACTGTCCAATGATTATGCTAGATCCTGGTGTGATGATCATTTATGTAAATACTAGCACGCACGGGGTTTACAAATAAATCAAATATATTTTTAGTTTTAGTTTAGTATACGAACATATAAAAATTTGCTCGTGTTTAAAATTTTAGTTTTTACGTAAAAAACTTCATTATGTATTAATATCGATTTATATTTTGAAAAAAAAATTTGTTTGATGAAATATTTAACTTTGTTTAAATGACGTGTATGTTGAGGTTTATGTTGTTTAAATATAACTATTAATATCATGTTGTACACATGATATTGGTTTCAAGGTTCTCGGGGTGTTCGGTTTATCTTGGTGTCTGGTGGTGTGGTGGTGTAAAGTTGCAAATGTTTCTGCTGTAGTTCTGATGTCTGCACGTCCATGTGGCCTAGGGGTTTAACATGTTTGAGATTGTTTGGTATGCAGCAAGTGGGCATGGTGGCTTCTAATGCATACGGGACTGGTCTTCAAGGGGCTGTTTGGCTCTGTAGTTTAAAGGTTGTTTGGGTCTGCAATTTTTTGCTGTCTGCAGCGGCCGATAGTATGCATGTGCATCAGGTACATATTTTGCTATCATGTGTTTCTTGCTGCTCTCAAGGAAATGTGGTGGTGGGCTTGGATGGATTGTGGCCCAGCTGATGTTTAGAGATTTATATCTGATGTTTAGTGCTTAGTTGTGTGCTTGGCTTCATGCTACTTCTTGTGTTTTTTGTTTGATTCCACTTATCTTAAGCATCTTGTTAAATAGTGGATACCATTGTATGTATTTTGTTTGTTTTGGTTGAAATAAATTGCCTTTCAAAAAAAAAATATCATATTGTACACAATATGTGAGTTTAACGTTGATAAAGTTAAAATATACAGTTTTTTTTAAATGTTTTTCCAGATATCTTTGTATAAACTTTAAATAAGAATTACATTAGTCGTTGTTATAAGTACAATCACGTATATTTGTTTTCATATCACAGTAATTCGTGTTTACGTTTCATATTTATATTCCTGTTAATAATAATTTAGCCGTATTTAATATTCAAACCCATGTATGCATGTGATAAACTTATAAAATGAAACAACAATGAGTTCTTGAACGCATATAGTAAAAATAAATTTTTTTCCCGGATCTTAAACTCATAAAGAGAAAAAACATGAGTTTTTCGTATACGTACAACATCGTGTATTTATTTACATACACAATAATTCGTGCTTTTATTTTTATATTAATAATCTTGTGCATATATATGTTGTATTTTTAAAACAACATATATGTTGTATTTTTTAAACATAAAGTCTAGGGGTAGTCTACGGGGTTAGTTGTTTATTTTTGAAGTTAGTAAAAACATGAAAACTTATAAATTTACACTTAACTCCATATAATTTATTTAAAATTCCACCACTAAAGTTTTATTAATTACCTCCTATCTTTTTAAGTTTTTGTTTTCACAAATTTATTTTGTTTGAGCAAGAGTTTTCACAAATTTGGCACATATTTTTATGTGTTTTTTTCTCCACTAAAATATTTTCAATTTTGATCAAATAGATTTAATTTTGACTTTTTATAACCAATCAGATCGCATTTGCTTACATGTCAAAATCAAGCTACCTGATTGGCCCAAAATTTTTTCATATAAAATTGTTTTGTCAAGAAAATCCAAAATTACGTAATTCTTTTATTATACAAAAGATGTGAATGTGGATAATTATTTGATAGAGTTAATTACATAAATGGTTTTTGTAGTTGACATACAATTGCACATTTGGTCTTAATACGCATTTAATTACATCAATTGTCCTTGTGGTTGTTCAAATTCGGTTGACCGGTCTTTTGACCAAATTGACATTCAATTGAATCTTAACGACATGGACATTTTAGTCTTTTCACGTCCAAGTAAAACATATAGACCATTTATGTAACAAATATTTTTTTTCTTGGTTATATAAATTTTTTGGGACCAAATTGACATCCAATTGAATCTTAACGGTAGTGGCATTTTAATCATTTCATGTCCAAGTAAACCTTTTCTCTTTTTTTTTTCTTTTTTTTTATCAAATTGACATCCAATTGAATCATAATGGGCATTTTAGTCCTTTCACGTTCAAGTAAAACACAATGACCATTTATGTAGCAAATATTTTTTTTCTTAGTTCTTTTAAAAAAAATTTAAAAAATTTAGAAAGTTTTTTTATATAATTTTCAAATGGTTTTTTTTTTCAAATTTGGGCGTCGAGAGTTAAATCCTAAAAATATGACCATTTATGTAACAAATATTTTTTTTCTTAGTTCTTTATAATTTTTTTTTTAAATTTAGAAAGGTTTTTTTTATTTAATTTTTGAATGGTTTTTTTTTTTCAAATTTGGGCGTCGAGAGTTAAATCCTAAAAATATGATTGGTGGGATTCGAACCCTGGTTTAAGGGGGTTGTAGGCAAAGCGACTTACCAAAAGACCACAAATCTTTTATTTATCTCAACTAGCTTTTCAACTAGCATGTTCAAGCTTTTCATTTGTGTTGTTTTCGTATCAAGCACTAATAAGTTTTAGATTGTATAAAAAATGTATTTTGAATCCTTTGTTTTATTATCATGCATGCATGATGCGTGTATATATGTATGTGTGTAAGCATTTAGGCATTTGTATGTTATGTTGTAATGTGAACCTTGTGTTCTTTTATTCTTTTAGTTGTTGTCTTTCTATAGAAACTTTAAGAATGTCCCATTGATTTTTTTTTTGAACAAAGACATTATTTATTAAACAAACATTAAGGTACATACAAATTACTCCTCGCAAGCAGGTAATTTTATGAGGAAAAATACTATCCCAATTAAAACGTGAAGCAGTAGAAATTGCGTGAGAAGTAATCCAGTGAGCTACTTTATTTTGTTCTCGCTTAACTCAAGAAAACGTAATTTGCATATTCTTTGCCCATAAGCGAATACCATCAATGAGAGTTGCAAATCTCCATGGAGGGTGTGCTCCTGAAGATGATAAGGAGATAGTCATTTGAGAATCGGATTCCACAATAGCATTTAACCACCCGTGATTTGATGCAAATAAGCAGGTAGAATGTATCGCAATGATCTCGGCGTAGAGGGCAGATGCGGCACAACTTATATCACAATGGACATAACAGAGAGAACCACTGGAATCACGAACAACAATACTTAAAGCAGCCTTAGAAGACTTGAATGCAGCGTCACGGTTTATCTTCACCATACATCCGTGTTGGGGGGGGATCCACCGAGGAGAAGCATGTGAGATGGAATCAAAGCAACATATGTATAGTATTTACAATCTCAATGAGAATTTGAGTCGAATTGAAGTCTTAATTATAGCTAGCTTGAGTTAAGCTCGCATGTCATGCTTGTTTTTGTCTGTGAACATGAACTCTAGTTCAATACGGAGTATATAAGAATTCGACATGGACAAGTTTGATGAGTATAGTTCAAACATAAGCGGAAGAAATGTGCAAAGTCTCTTGGATGTGATGCTAAACTGTTTGTAACAAAAATATCGTAACTAATTTTCTAAAGAATGTTTGAAAGCTGATAAGAAAAGCTTATAAATACAAAAGAGCAATTAAATAGACTTAAAATGCCTAATTGTTAAAAGGATAAGCTTTAAACCAAGCACATGGGTCAATATTGCCATATGACATAAGTTAGTGTCTAAAGTGTTCTCGTCTATATCTAGAAGGGCTAAAGATGTGAAGTGTGGAAGAGCTCAAGGACTAAAGTGCACAAGGAGTTGGTGCTGCTATATAAGTGTTATCTCCTCATTCAGTCATGATCAATCAAGTTTTTACTGCATCTATTTCTCTCATAAGTTTGTTAAGTGTAAGAAACCCTAGATTGTTTCAGTTGTATTTATTCTTGATCTTTTTGTATTGTAAAGAACATTTGGCTAAATATTTTAGCCTGTTTTATAATATAAAGTGAGCCAAAAGGAGGTTGGCTGGGTTCACTTGTAAATCTGGTATTGGTTTTAGGGCTTTGGTTTATATATTTTTACATAGTATCAGAATCATGTTGCTCTATACCAAAGCTTTAAAGCTGTTTTAAAAATTAGGGTTTCGTGTTTATTGGGGGTTTTGATCTATTTGTTTAGATCGTGTAGTTAATCGGTGTTTTTAGTGATTTTATCCATAGATTTGTTAGATCCATTAGTTAATTGGTTTTTTAAGAAATTAGGGTTTCTCTTGATTTAGGGGTTTTCTTAATCCTGGTGTTAATAGCTTAATTAGAGATGGTTGTTAGTGATTAATTATTTTTAATCACGATTTTTGGTCAAGAATTAGGGTTTACTGTATCAAACCTTAATTCAGGTTAAATTGTTTCTTGTTTTATGAGTGTTTAATTGATCATAATTTGCAAACATCTTGCAATTTACTATTAAAACCCTAAAATTAAAATTAGGGTTTCATCAGTGCTTGATCAATTAAATTTGTTGTCTATTTTCTTGTTACTAATCGGTTTTTTAATTGATTCTTTTCAGGTTGTTTTCCGCTGTGCTATCGGAGTTCAAGATCTTCTTGATCTTGTTTTTGGCTAGGTTTGTTTGGAAGCTTGCCTGAACTGTAACACCCCTCACTCCTTTTTGTTAGGTTTTTTTTCTTAGGTTTTTTAGATTTGGCGAAGGGATAGGTTCAGAGGATTTGTTGTTTGTTGGATTTAAGAATAGATGGTTAATTGTGGTTGATTGTTTTTTGTCTATTTCTGTGTTTTCTTCTTGTCTGTTTAATCTGTTAAAATGATTGATGCTGAAAACCTTCAGGAGATAAAAAGAAAGAGGTTTATGATTTTGGGGGTAGTGGGGTGTTAGGACAATTCAGTGCCCAATGATCTTTCATTAAGGGTTTGAATAGAAAATATCCCAAGTGTTAGATAACCTTTAAACACTACTCAAGTCACTAAATGAATAGTCATTCAGTAAGTTACCTTCAAGCGTTCAACCTGAGTTTAAGAAGAAAGACTCAACCACTTAGTGAGGCGGCACACAGTGAATGAAGTCCATGAACCAAAGAAGAAGGTGATGGGTTCAGTGAGCTGTGGCAATAAGCTCACTAAATCCCATACGATCTCCTTAGTTTAATGAAGACATAGAAGACTTAGAAGACTGAAGATTGGACGAGATAAGTTTGAAGGGATAAGATCAAGTACTTATCCCCTTAAGTCAAACTATCCTGAATAAGGTATAAGAACAAGGTCAGTGTCATCACTGACCTTAGAAGTGTGTTGTCCCCTTACCTAGATTAGAATGTGTAATAGAGACAAGTGTATGAATGTACTTGTCCAATCAACTTGGGGACACGTACTTATCACCCATCTGGGTCTGACCCTACCTTAGCACTATAAATGGAGAGTCTTGTAACGGAGTAAGGTTTATGTTTGTGCACTTAATGTTTCATCATTCACAAACTACCTACTCCTCTAAAATCAACTAAGTCCCTAAACATAGTTAAGTTGGTTAGCATAGTTGTTAACTTAGCATAATACTTTGGTATATGCTAAGTTATTAGAGAGGAGATCACTCATACTTTACATTGTCATTCAATCCCCATTGTTGTTCCGCAAACAATGGGGTATAATTCTTAATAAAATTTATAAAGGATTAAACATTGAAAAGGTTTTTGTGTTCTTCACTTATTACTCTTTACTTTTATCAAAACTCTTTTGAATACATTATTTCAAGTCATGGGTTAGTTTGTTAGGTTTATAGAAAGTGTCGGTTACTAGGCCGCATTTATGTCTTTAGTCGTTGTCGGTTATGTAGGTTACTTAACTATGTAATATCCCACATCACCTCCGTAGGTAAACCTAAGAAGGCTTCCATGTCTATAAATAGAAGAGCATAGGAGGTGATGGGGGTTGGTAATTTCCATTTTCTCATAATACATTTCTATCTTTCTCTCTCTGGATTTCACCCTCCACCTCTCTCTCTCTCTCTCTCTCTCTTTGTCTTTCTCTCTCTCTCTCTCTCTTTAGATTAGGGGTGTGATTTTTAGATATTTTACATTTGGTATCAATTGCCATGGGATGATATAGTGGTGGTTGTTTGTGTTTAAGAGCTTTAAGTCACACGTTTTCTTTTCCTTTTCTCTTTCGTATGATCTTAACGCCACAAGAGTTATAAAAACTCAATCTTTATGTTTAAAAACCATAAAGGTTTGATTTTTATGATTGTTTACGTGTTATAGATCATAGAAGTACAAAATGGTTTAAGATTTAAACGTGTTTTAAGTGTCTTTTATGATTTTCGGTCTCGTTTGCTACTAAACAAAAAGGTGCGAACCACCTTTGTGACAAAAACATGTGAACCGCGTTTGATATTGAAACTAGTGATTATAAACTTGAGAACCAAGTTTGATTCTCAAAACGTCTGAACCACATTTAACCAAAAAAGTAGCGAACCTACTTTTGTACTTGAAACAAGTGAATGAGCTTAAAACTTGTGAACCAAGTTTGAAAGTTGTGAACGAGATAGATAATCAAATCATGTGAACCATGATTATTTAAAATCAAGCGAACCATGATTATTTAAAATCAAGCGAACCATAAATTTTCAAAAAGAAGTGAACCGTCTTTGTGGTCAAAAGTAGCGAATCTGTTTTCACTTTGCAATCAAGCGAACCAAGTTTCGAATCCAGCGAACCAGAAATTTATAAAGAAGTGAACATGGTATTTAATAGAAAATCAAGCGATCCAGAATACCCTAATCAAGCGAATTAGGGTTTTGGAAGAAATTAGGGTTTCCTTTGGACATTTAATACAAGTTGGGGTATTTATTACCTAATTAAAGTTGGTATTTAAGTTTAACTAGGGCTTGTATTCATTTATGTTGAACCTAAAGTGATAAAGCTTCAATCTTTATACTCGTTTCACTTTAAAGACAAGAACTTTAATCACTAAATCACAAAACACAACAACAAACAAACCACACAACACTTCCTTTTCATATAAATGATCCTTATATCATTTCACACAACATCAAAACATTAATTCATCAATGGCTACAATGGCCGAGAATGTTCTTGTTGCGGGTGCTGAAAACCGACAACCAATGCTCGAGAAAGGCTGTTATGATACTTGGTAGAGTCGTATATTGCTTTACATTAAAGGTAAGGAGAATGAAGAAATGCTACTTGATTCAGTTCACAATGGACCTTTTCAATTCAGAGAGATTACTATTCCATCAACCGAGTCTACAACAACTATAACAAGAATGCACCAATTAAGTGATCTCACTCTTGAAGAAAAGACAAGACGTAGTTGTGACATCAAAGCTACTAACATCATTCTTCTCGGTTTACCAAGTGACATATACACTCTTGTTAATCATCACAAGATAGCTAGAGACATTTGAAACAGGGTCAAGAAGTTAATGGAAGGCATTGAGCTTACAAAGCAAGAAAGAGAATCAAAGTTATATGATGAATTTGATAGATTTATGTCTGAGAAAGGAGAATCGATTCAATCGTATTATTTGAGATTGCTATGTTGATAAATGATATGAATATCATTGGAATGAGCATGACACGTCTTCAAATTAATACAAAGTTTGTGAATCATCTTCAGCCAAAATAGAGTAGGTTTGTTACAACAACTAAGCAAGCAAAGAATCTTCATGAGGTTAGCTATGATTAGTTGTACGCAGATCTCAAACAGAATGAGAAAGATGCAAATGAAGTTCAAACAATACGACAAAGATTTCCAGATCCACTTGCCTTAATTGCTAACACTTACAATCCACCTCCATCCTACAACAGTCAGAATTCATAGTACAATCAACAACCATCAAAACTTCCTTAAAATCAACCAATCATTCCACCACTTCAACAACACAGCTATGAACCACCAGTTGTTCAACAACAATTTACCTACACTGTCAACACAACTTGATTCAGGACTAGTATTACCATCATTTCTACCAAATGATGATCCAATAGGCAGTCTCAACAAAGCTATGATGTTTCTCAGTACTGCTTTTAACTCAAGATTTCCACCAACAAACAACTAACTCAGAACTTTGTCTAATCTAAGGACTCAAACAACTATTCAAGATGGCAGAGTTATAGTTCAGAATGTGCAAGGACAACAGTCTCAGGGTTATGTGGTTAACACTGGAAAGGGCAAGGCTACATTAACATGAGTAATCAATACTGTTAAACATTTGAAAGCTAACCCACTAAGGGTAATTAAATGTTACAAATGCAAATGGGAAGGTCATATTGCTAAGTAATGTACTTCAAATAAGAGGGTGAAGGATGCAGAATGGTTTAAAGAGAATATGCTACTAATACAAGCTCAAGAAGCTAGAGTTATATTGCAGAAAGAGCAACAAGACTTTTGGCTGATGAGTTGGAAGAATTTGATTCAGACTGTGATGATCTTCAGCTAAACACAACATCAATCTTCAAGGCATATCATGTAGATGCATTTGATTCAGATTGTGATGAAGCACCTACGGCTAGTGCAATCTTCATGGTAAGGTTTTCTCCTGCAGGTTCAGTCAATGGAGATGATGTTGGTCCATCTTATGATTCAGACATACTCTCTCATGTACCACATTACGACACTTATCATGAGATTGATATGCTTAATCTTGTTGTTCAAGAGATGGAATATTCTGAATACTTAGTTTCCAATAATGACTCATATACTGAACCTACGGGTGACAACAATGTTATCTCTTATGCTGATTATATAACAACTATTAAGAACGACGTTGTTCAAAGTCTTCCTCCTCCTGAACAAGATAATGCTATGATATTGTCTGTAATTGAACAAATGCAAAGTCAAGTAGAATGATGAAATACGGTAAATCAAGAGATTAAAAATGTAAATGAATCATTGACCAATGAGCTTGAACGATACAAAGAAAAAGTCAAAGTTTTAGAAGAAAGACAAAAGTCTGAACTTTTTTACAGAAAGAGAGAAACATTTAGATTTTCAAATGCGAGGAATAATTGTTGATCGAAATAAAAAAGAAGCAGCTTTTCAAAAGGAAATTATTATGTTAAAATAATAAGTTTCTATATTAACTGAAATGAATTCTTCTCTGAAAAACAAATTAAAAACTTTGAAAAAAGAGTCATCTGATAAACAAGATAAGTTCATTGATGAAATCTTAGTTTTGGAAAAGAAAAAGAAGGCACTTGAAAACATTGTTTACAAAACGGGTCAAACTGTTCAGACAATGCATATGTTAACCAAACCTCAAATGTTTTATGATAATACTCACAAAACAGCACTTGGATATCAAAATCCTTTGTATCTTCGTCAAGCTTAATGGAAACAACTTGTGTTGTATAATGCCAATATCTTAGCTGAAAAACATGAACCAATTTTCGTGTGTGATTTTGAAGAAACATTGATACTTGCTAAAGAGAGTTGGTTAAAAATGAAAGAAAAACATAAAGAACATGATGATAAACCGATTAATTACACAAAACTGAATAAACTCTATGAGTATTTTGTTCCACAAAAACAATTGTCTTCAGAACAATTTTATTGGTCACGAGTTTCAAAACCAATTTCAACAATGTCAATTGAAAAACCAACACATGCAAAAGTTTTTCCAAAACAACTTCCACAAACCAATATGGTCAAAGAATCACTTTAAAAGGCTAAAAGTCATCTTGACAAGTTTGATGATGTGATCAAATCCAGAATGACCGGAACTGCAACTATTTGGGGAAATTGGGGGATGAAACACATTACAGATGCTTACGAAGCAGAAGTCATACCATTTATTAAATCTCTTAGAGAATCGTTCAAACTTTTTAAATTTGTCAAAAATCTTAAAGAATCTTTCAAAATTTTTGAAATGGGTCTTTACAAAGAGGTTAATGAAATGAAAGCTATTTTCAAACAAATGAAAGATGAGGTCAATAATTTGTTCTGTAGAAAAAAAATATTTTGAGTGATGTTATGTTATGTGTACTTTTAATTAACAATGATTAGACTCTTGGAAGACAATATCTCATGTGATGTTTTTGTGTATCATTTCTGGTCTCTTTGATTGAGTTGATAATTATGCCAGTTGTCAAAATCTTGAAATTGAGCTTTTAAATCAACAAGAATCAAACAATTCATTTAACGAACTTTCCAAACAGTTTGAAAAACTTGAGGAATATTGCATTTCTCTTGAAACTTCGTTGCAACACAATAAAGAAACAATGATTTGTGATGAATCTAGGAAAATACATGATGCTTCTTTGATAACAGAAATCAATAACAAATCTTTTGAGATAAATGATCTAAAAGCTCATTTGCAAGAAAAATCAATTTTAGTTAACGAGTTAAAGCAATTTTTAGATAAATTGAAAGGAAAAAGTCAAGTGACTTTGTGTGAAAACCTAGATATTGATTCTAGGATTCAAAAACTTGATGATGAGAACGTGTCACTGGCTTTTTTTAATATAGGGGTGGGGGTTTCATTCTTTTGATGGGGGAACACTTTAAGTTAGTTTACAAAAATCTTTATGATTCGATCAAGCAGACACGGGCTCAAAACATACTTAAAACTGAATCTTTGCAACAAAATCTTAATGATCAGATTTTTAAAAACGCTATGTTAAGAGCATAGTTACAAGCTACAAGCAAAGTTTTCTGAAACACACATGAATCAGGAAGGTACAAGTGTGAATACTAAGTTTGTAAATTTTTCAACTTCGAGAATAAACGTTATGCTATAACTCTGTTTCTAAAAACTCAATTTATTCCAAAAGTTGTTGAGAAAAATAATTTGTCAAAACAGTCATTTCATACTTGCATACCAACAAGGTAACTGAGAAATGCACAAAAGTTCTTGCCCTAGGTTTGCTTAGGATTGAGTTTGAACCAATCAACGCATACTTTAGGAACAATAGGATAGTGCGTCAAGATTACCTGAAATTCACTAAAGAGCACATAGCAACACTACAGGACTTGTTAGAAAAAGATAGAGCTTTGAAACCTTTAGATGAAAATCAAGATTATGCTTGTAAGTTTCCTCAAAGAATTCAAGAACTGTTAGTTTATGTTTGTGCCTCATGCCCTTTTGCACAAAGCGGGAATGAAAAATGGGCTCCCGCAAGTCATAGAAAGAACAATAAGCCTTAATAGATACATCCAGATCAAGTAAAAATAACACAAAGAAGAATGTAGCAAAGCAAAACACTCAAAAGACTGCCAACTCTGTGTTGCCTTCTATAGGAAGGTTAAGCTATACTTATGCTAGCGGATCATAGCCTAGGAGCAATACAAGGAATGATAGGATCCACCAACCATCAAGTAGGAGCCAGAAGAATAAAGTAGAAGTCTAACCTAGGAAGTTTAGGTATATTTCAAATAAGAACAATCATGTTTTAAGATTGTAATGCGAATGTTAAGAATGTTATGTTGTCATCGAATTTTGAAAATGTTTGCTTGTCATGTAATGTGTGGAAACTAGAAGCAGGAGGTTGAATAGTTTACAGGTTCGTTTTACGTTTTAAAAGTTTGCTTTTAAAAATGTTTAGATTCGAGTTATATGTTTAACCAATCCACAATATGAACAAGCAATAACTATCTAAACTAAAACTAGATAACAACAATAATAATCTAAAGAGATAAGGAAATGAACAACCAAACCAAGACACCAAGATTTTATAGTGGTTCGGATACGAAGCACCTCTTCGCCCTACTCCGCTCCCCGAGTATCTGACTCGAGATTTCACTATGTCAACAAGCTCTCTTTAGGCGGAGAAAACCGTTTACACGTAGCTTACGTTATTTTCCTACACTAAGCTAGATGTCGAGTCCTAATCTTAGCTAGAACCAATCTACCACTTCGCAATCAATACACAATTACTAGATCTATACTATCAGATTTACACACTATCTGAATTACACAAATACACATGATAATTACAATAGAGGTTTGGTACTTAAAAGAAAGGAGGAGAGATCACTAATCAACACTTTGTTTCTTGGCGAATACGAGTGTTTTTCTCTTGCACTTGAAAGAGAGGGAGGAGATGAGAAGAGATTAGATCACTTGAAACAAGATCAAGAGATGTTAGTGATCAAGATATTTAGTGAGTGAAAGAAGGTTTTTAGAGAGAGAAAGAAGTGTGAGAAAATTTGTGCAAAGAGGTCTGATTTTCAGCAAGGGGTGGACCAGTATTTATAGACAGGAAAAGCCAACGGTAACTGGCGGCGGTCCCAGCGGTCCCATATATATAAGGGGGCCGCCAGTAGACTCCGCTCCCTTTTTTGTGTTTTTGTGGAAAATGTTGTATCTGGTATAGAAGCTTCCGTTTTGGGGGAAAAATTTGAATTTCAAATTTTAAGTTTTTTATAAAACTTTTCTTTTAATTAGAAAATATTTTGTATAATTAATTTTGTAAAAATATAATGGATGAGAAAAATATTTTCTTAATCACTAATCATGCTTAATGATTTGTTTGTTCATACCTTAAGTGATCACTAATCTTAGAAATGGAATTTTACAAATGGAATTTTACGATTAATAATTTGTAAATGTTTAATTTTATTGTAAACGTTTTTACATTTTGTTATTATCAAAACATTGAGAGGTCGAAAAATATAAATAACGTTTTTAGACATTATTTGTATTAACAATCTCCCCCTTTTTGATGATGACAAAATATAAACTCATTTTGTATAAAATTAAAAGTTACAAAATTATTAAAAGAGTTTTGTTCTATTTTTCCCCCTTTTTTTCGAATTCAAAAAGGATGATCGTTGAGTTGTTGTAGGAAGAGATAAATTGACGATAATAAGACTCCCCCTTGATGTATGCTCCCCCTTGTTCGGGACACCAAGGGATCGATCTTACGAAAATTATGTGCTACAAAACAAAGTTAAAAATACAAGTTCAAGACTAATATCTTTTAAAGCAACACATTATATTTAAGTCACCCAAAGGAGAGTTTCATTCAACAATCAATAAACTCATACAATAGTGAATGCAACTAATGCATTCATACACCGTAAAATAAAACTTAATCTAATACTAGCTAAGACAAATTCATACAATATTTGTATGAATCATTACAATACAAAGTAGATAATCATAAAGATATAATAAGACATAGAGCTACACTTGTGAATTCTTGAAGAGTAGAAGATGCCATAATCAAAAGATGGAAGGACGATTATGTAGGTAGATTAATCATATGAGAATGATTAATTAAAGAGGGAGAAAGAAGGGGTTGGTGACACATGATATGGAGGGATACGGGTTTAAGGTATGGGACGGGTAAGAAGAAAGTGAATGAACTTGATTTCATTTCTCAAAGAGTGGAATTGGTGTCTAGAAAACTTGCAACAATGACAAAAGCTTGAGTGAAATTCAACTTGAACATGAGAAAAAGGATGAATTTGTTGTGGTGGTGGTGAAGGTGGTGCGTGAATGTAGGCATTTGATGGATTAGTGTGTGAATTAAGGATGGTGGAGATGTTGTGGAGTTGGTTGATCATTTGATCTCTTAAGGGATTGTGTGATGGTGGTGAAGGAGATTGTAAGTAGACTCTTGGAGGAAGTGGAGGTGAGTCATTTTGGGAAGGAGGTGATGATTTTGGAGTGGATGTTTTGCGTTTCCATACTTGTCTTACCGACATTCTTGGTTTTCTAGAGAAGTTAGAATGGTGGTTTGAGCAAGACATTGATGATGAAGGAGAATAGGATGAAGAAGGTGATGGTAGTAGTGAGGTGTGAGAGTTTGATGATTTAAATAATGGAAAGGGTAGTATAACATGGCAAAGCATGATGTTGATGGAAGAGGATGCCAAAGATGGTTTGGCTAAACAGGGAAATGACAGCTTGAGGATGTAGGTAGGAGGGTCAAAGATACAAAAAAAGAGGTAAACTCAAAATTTTCGTTCCCTCCTGGTGGCGGTCCCATATTACCAGGCGGTCCCAAATATATTGAGGGCTGCCGAGTATTTAAGGGGGCCGTTTTCTGGAAGAAATAAAATTTCCAGTTTTCCCTTTTACTTAAATCCAGTGATTTCGGCATCTACCAAATTCAAGAATCAACTAGTTCAAGCAATAATATGTAGTCCTATTCTAGCATACAAATCATTTAGCAAGTAGTGGCATTGTTCGTATGTCATATTCATAAAATTTGCTAATCATAGAACGTTGATAAAGTGGAGAAAACCATCCAAGTTAGATGCAATTGTCATTTGCCATTCCTAGTCCTAATAATAGAAAGATATAATGCATTAAACAAGAAATATAATAATAATAATAGTTTCTTAGTAGTTATGCCAACATGTTCACTTTCGTTTTCCACCCATCATGTTCTTGAGAGCTTGTCCGATTGACCTTAACCCTTCCCGGTGAGCATCTCGTTGTTGATTTTGAAGATTAATGGTTTCGGAGAGATGGGTGTTCAAGTAATGACTTTCATGAGGAGGGTTTTGATGGACTCTAGAGACAATATTCTAGAGACAACATTAGACTATGATGAGATGTTGTGGGACATGAGATGAAGATTATGATTGAAATGAGTTTCGCATCTTCATTTTCAATCAATGGCTTCACCGATCACGAATGAGATGAGGAGGATGTTTAGTAGTGGTGGAGGGTGGAGCTGTGTCAATTTGACTCATGAGGTCTTTTCTGTTGCTCCACGATTTCGATTGTCGTGTCTTTCTGCTCATAGTGAGGAGTGAGGGATGCATGGACTCGATCATGCTGAGGATATATAGGATCTATTTGCATAGCTGTTAAAACGTCGATGCGTGTCGTAATAGGTTTATAGAATATCCCGTCAGATAATGACAATTACTTAGGAAAACCGCTGACGAAATAATTAGTGGTGCTATCTCTTCAAGAGTGTCCGTTTTCACAAGCGGCGAGGATGAATTTGACAATTCGCATGAGATGTTTCGGTTTGGGGCTTGAAAGTGACAATATTTTGGTTGTGGTTGTTGTGAATTTAAAACGCTAAATTACTAGCGATAAAATAGAGTATGACTAAGATTAAGACAGCAAGCTATGTGACGAAGAAAATGATAATGAAATATGATTGTCAACGTAAAAAGGTCTAGATTCTTAACCAGGTGTGAAGTTTTTAGAGTCTCTAACTGATGATTTGTATATATCGTCCAAATACTGTTGCTCCTCATAAAAGTTTGGCACTTAATATTTGTAATAATTTTGTATCCAAGATATGTAATTACTAGTTTTAAATGCCTATTAACTCTTACGGCTTTTACCGGTATCGACGAAATAAAACACTAAAATCGAAATTAACCTTTGCAAATTAATTAATCACTAGTCACTTATTAAATTTCACTACTTAATTCGCTAATATACCGACTGTACTTAACTAAGACATATAACAAAGTAATACTCGCTATGATCGCATAACATACAACTAAAATCAACAAATAAAACAAACCATATAATAACGACTCTAAGCTAGAGCATGGCGCTCAGGTAAGATTAGGAAACGGTTAAGGAGATAAGGTAGACGTGGAGAGCCCGGAAATTAGCTCGGTGCGTCTCGACGGATAATGAACGTCTCCATTGACTAATGCTCTACTAAGTGGTATGTCCCGTAATTACCACTTATGATACGCTTTAATCTATACTGTCACAGAGATTCCGAAACAGATTCTTGAATGACTAACCTTGTCAAAATATATCTCTAAAATAACATATAAAAGGCAAAAACTAGAACTATGAAAAGGTCTGTACGTAAAACGTATAAAGGGTTTTTAACGTAACACTACTAAACTCGAATTCACACTAGATGGGCAAGAAACTATTGAAGAAAAATTAAAGGAAAATGCAAAAGAAGTTTCTATGGCAGGATAATAAGTTGTCGAAATTATAGAAAGTATAAAAACCATTTGAACTAATGATTGTAAATAGTAATACCCTGGGACATGGAAGATCAACGCAAAAATTAAATTTTGGCAATCGTGGCTTCAAGAAGTAAAAGTGCCCCACTTAGACTGAACTTGATGTAGCTCGACCTTTCACGCGCTGAGAATAATTAAGTACGCTATTACTTGATATCCACAAATACATGAATATATATAGGTGTTATTGACTACTGATTTGTTCATAAGTCTGATAATAACAATATTAAAAGGATAAGTAATGTATGACTTGTATTGAAGATACTGATGTGTGTGAAGACACACACTAGTGTGTCGCTCTCCAGCATTCTGACTGCTTATCCTCCTCCTAGAGACTAATCATAACTCCTGTGAAAAAACTAATACTAACTAAAAAAATTATGAAAAAAGTTAAAGCCAGCAGATAGAATCGTGCTCTCTGGTGCCTTTCTTCTATATCTTTTTTGTTGTTTTCTTGCGTCTCATTACCAAGCTAGTAGTTCCCATAGTTGGCTTTTGGGATTGTCATTCGCACTATCAATCTGATGGCCTGGTTTTATGTTATCAATTCTAACTGGCTCGAATGTAGCATTTTTAGTAGCGTAATTATATTGGGCTGGTTTGTATTAGTCTTGAGCTCTAAGTAGATGGTCGGTTCCTCTACACTGACCACATAAACTGGTGTCGGGACCGGTCAATAAAGATGAAGGCACGTTGACTCGAAATCTCTGTGCTGATTCCAATGGCGAGCTCGGTGGACTTTTCACGACTTCGTCTTAGATATTTGAGGCACTATTGATCGAAAACAAACCCGTAAAATACCTGTTTGTGTCTCCATTTCATTCCATTTTTACACTGCAAGACATAAAATACAATACAAACATATGTTGTTGCAATATAAAGAGTAAGCATATTTTTGCGATATTTAAAGTCCGTTTAAATAGTGTTTTTAGGTGTATATGTAATGATGGGTGTTTTAGAGCACATCAAAGAGTCCCCCACACTAAGCAATTGTTGGTCTCTCTACAGCAAATGTTAAATAGAACACGCCCAAAATAAATTATTAAATCCCCTTTTAAATTTGAACCTCACAATCAAAGTCAAGAACTAGAAAAATGTCTATTAAGAAGGTGTGTCAAAAATCATTTATTTCGAGTAAGCGCCCGTTTTAACACACTTCTTCTTAAAAGATAAAAACTATGATAAGAATGAGTACAAATAACATTTATTTTAAAAAGGTTTGTAATAACGCGGAGTTCGTCATCTTTGATTTTCTCAAATCCCCAAATAAGCTTTAAAACGAAATCACAAGCCATATATAGATAAGATTGCCTACATACCTCTTAAGATTGTAAATTGTGTTAAGTAGATCATAACTTAACTTTTCGCTCATCATTATTTACCTAAATTCTCTAAGATTTTCTTAATTTTATTATTAATGTTTTTATATTGTACAAATAATTTATGTCGTTATTAATAGATAAGATAAACCCGAGTTTTAGAACAACAATTAGTATTGAAATCATTTCCTAATAGAGACGATTATGGTGATAATAAGTACCACATTTCAAGGTTCTAATTTCAGCAACAAATGATTTAGGGGTTTTCCTTTTTATTTCTATCCGCAGACATACCTACAACTATGTGTCTCATAAGACAGACGGCTTATTTAGATAAACCCTAGTGTCAGAAAATTTGGGCATTGTTATACTTATTATTATTGCTAACATTATTAAACCTAGGTTCCTTTAGATAGGCTTGCAAACTGTCGGATAATGTGAGCCGGGCTAAGGGATGCGCAAACAATATTTTGACCTCGGAATTTCCCTTCGGACCTCTTTAGAAGGCTGCAACATCGGATGCTGAGCCGGCAAGATGCAGCAAAACTTTTATGCTAGTTCTTCGGATTATTATAACTATGTGGCCTTGTATTTTGAAGACTGCATTTAGAAGACTGCAACATCGGTTGTGAGCCGGCAAGATGCAGTAAACTTTTATCAGCCCACAGTTTTATTATTATTTTTATTACCTCCACCCTTTAAATGACTGACACATCGGTATGTGAGCCGACCATGATCCAAAAGTCTTATTTCGGCTTTGGTTTATTACATAACTTATTATTATTAGCCAAATTTCAAGTCTTGTGGTCTTTTAACAACTACCACATCGGTATGCGAGCCGACCATGGTGCAAGAGTCTATTTCCCCACAACACTGACAAAACCTCGATGTGTACCTTACTTTCACCAGAAGGAATCCCTACGAAGTGATTTAAACTAAGAATCGCAAAAACCTAAAGCAACTTTATTTTATTCAACAATTAAATAACATTTATTAAGCTGATGGGAGCAAAAAGCCACAATTAACCTCTATGAGCTCTAAAGATATCCAACTAATACACGCTTAGCATCAAACTTATATTTAACTCTATCATATTTCGTTCTTTGCAAAATTTTAAAGTTTAAGCAAACGCTAAGTCTTGAAAGCTAAGGGGAAAGCTAGAGTTCAAAACTCGGTCAAGTCAAAAGCTACCTAATTCTACGGGCCTACTTATTTATATATTTTTATATTTTCATCATTTTTTTCATCTTTTTTTTTGTATCGTAATAAAAAAAATTTAAAATTTTGGTCAAAACCAGGGTTGCGTGGGAACACAGACAGGCACAGGTATGATCACATTTCGATAAAAATCCCCCTACACTTAAAATTGAACATTGGCCTTAATGTTTAAAAATATCGGGTTTTACCCCCACACTTAGGAACGAAAAAGGCAAATGCTAGTAATTCCAAGTGTGAAAGGGGAAATAATATATATATATACATGATCAGGATTGAGGATTCCATAATAAGCAAAAGATCAAAGACCAGATGATTAGAGGATTGAAAACAAGCACGGGTCTTCATGATCTTAAGGAATCTTGCAAGCAAAAACAATACCACAAACCATAGAAAGACAAAATTAATATATAACAAAATATTTTCTAATTAAAAGAAAAGTTTTATTAAAAACTTAAAATTTGAAATTCAAATTTTCCCCTAAAATGGAAGGTTTCATACCATAAACAACCTTCCACACAAAAAGACAAAAAAGGTGAGAGGTATAGTCTACTGGGACGGCCCACCTTATAGGGCTGCAAGCCCCAGATATATCTTGGTTCCGCCGGGGATCCGCCCCCAAGTGACCGTTTCGGAGTTTCCGATCTTTATTGCATATAAATACTGCTCCATTCCTTGTAGAAAATCAGACCTCTTTGCACGAAATTTTCAGATAACTTTCTCTCTCTAAAATCTTTCTCTCTCTCTAAATCTCTTGATCACTAACATTCTTAGATCTTGTTTCAAGTGATCCAATCTCTTCCTCTCATCTCTTCTTTCTCATTCAAGTGCAAGAGAAGAACATTCGTATTCGCCAAGAAACGAATTGTTATTTAGTGATCTCTCATATCTTCTTCTAAGTACCAAATGTCTATTGTAATTATCTTGCGTATTTGTGTGATTCGGATAGTGTGTAAATCCGATAGTGTAGATCTAGTGATTGTGTAGTGATTGTGAAGTGGTAGATTGGTTCTAGCTAAGATTAGGACTCGACATTTAGCTTAGTGTCAAAAAACAACTGTTAAGCGACGTGTGTTAACGGTTTTCTCCGCCCCTAAAAGTGTGGCTTGTTGACATTTGAACTTCGAGTAGGATACTGGGGAGTGGAGAGTTTTTATGGCGAGAGGTGCTTTGTAGCCGAAACCATCTTTATAAAATCTTGGCTTACTTAGTTTGATTGTTCCTTTCCTTACTCTTTCATATTTATTGTCATTGTTATTTAGCTTTAGTTTAGTTGTTAAGATTATTTGTTCATATTGTGAATTGGGTATAAAGATACATACTCGATCTGTAAATATTTTGAGCCAACGCTTTAAACGTAAAACAACTTTCTCTGTAAAGACTATTCATACCTCCTTCTAGTTTCCACAATTGGTATCAGAAGCCAAGGTCACTCAAGATTTTTAAAATATATTGTATTTTAAAGCTTGGATCGATCTATGGATTCTGACAAATATCTAGAAGGGAAATTCTTGCATACTGCTCACGTCCCACACTTTTTGAAAGTGTAGTTTTATTTAGTGGTGTAGAAAAGGAGATTCGAGGACTTAGGGTTAAATCAAAAAGATCGTGATCTGTTGTTCATGTTATTATCAACACTATTCAACAAAATCCGAAACACATATTAGGAATGAGGTTATCCATTTTGAAAAACAAAATGATGATCTTAAAAAGAGACTTGCGAAAAATAACGAAGCTAAAATGGTTATTTATAATGCTTTGTCTAGTTGAATGAATATTTGAAATAATTTCATGTGTAACACGGCAAAAGAAATTTGGAATACTTTGTTAAATGCACCATCAATCAAGGTAATAATCAAGGCAAAAGACATAAGATTGACTTTTGGTTCAACAAGTTATGAAAACAAATCATCATTTGATGACGAATCTTTAAATAGTGTTTTTGCTAGAATTTATCCTATTATTACTAGTCTAAAAACCTCTTGATGAAGGGCTATTCTAGCAAGAATTATGTTCGGGGGGGGGGGTAAGTTCCCTTAGGGCTATAATCCTAAATGGAGAGCAAATGTCACGGCGATTGAAGAGTCGAAAGACTTAACATCACTATCTTTTGTGAACTTATCGGGAACCTCAAAGTTCACGAATTGATCATCAAGAAAGATTCTGAAAATAGTCCCAAGAAAAAGTTGGAAAGAAATCATCTTGCTTAAAGGACTTAAGAAAGAATCTTAGTGATGAAAGTGTTCGACTTCTGAATGTGAAGACGAAAGAGTACGCCATGGCGGTAAGAGACTTCACGAAGTTTCTTCAAAAGGAAGAGAAGATTCGTGAGACTAACCTAGAACAACAAAAGACGTCCAAGAGCCGGACGAACACAGGTAAAAGTGATAGAAAATGCTTTTGATGCGGCGACCCGAATCCATTTATTGGATAATTTCCAAAGCTGGGATACCGAAAGACAGAACCAAAGAGCTTTTGTAGGAGGTTTTGAGTGATAGCGTTGTAAGAAGATGATGAGAAGGTTCCTCAAAAACAAAACGTGTCTCGTTAACTCAAGCATCATGTGTGATATGCCTTGAAGTCGACTTAGAAACCCTATAATGATGTGGAATAAAAGGATAGCGGATGCTCCAAACACATGACGGGTAACCGAAAGCTCTTTCAAGCTACAAGGCATACAACAAAGGTAATATTATTTTTGGTAGCAATCTTCGCTGGTTAACATCATTGGTAAAGTGACGATTTTCAAATTGACTCTCTCAAAATGATAATGGATAGGCGAGGATGTAGTATGAATTTAAGGTGTTTAAACGTGTTAGTATTCTCTGGCTGACAAATGATTAAGATAATAAGTGTAGAGTAACTTTCTCTGAACAGATAGTGAAATCACTAAGGATGGTAAGGTCATAGGTAGAGGTATTAGGAAGAAAGGCTTATATGCGTGAATAATCAACTTAGGTGACGCAAGGACTGTAAAGGATAAAATTCGGCTCTAGCAACGAATTGATGATGAATTCCACGTTGTGTTGTCTGAGTAGTTTAGGTACGCGCAAATATGTGTGTATCATTCAATATCTGTAGTGATCTATGGAGATTAGTTGAGATACTTCCTGTAAGGCTTTATGTTTGATTCAACAACTTCTGTGATGCTTGCAAAATTGGAAAACAAGCTCACGCTAGTCATAAGGCTAAGAATATAGTCTCAACGACTAGATGCTTAGAAAACTCCTTCATATGGATCTCTTCGGTCCATCCGCCGTACGGAGTTACGGAGGAAACCGCTACACCTTAGTCATAGTAGATGACTACTCTAGGTATACTTGGACTAGATTCCTTAAGGACAAAACCGAAGCCTTCGATCAATTCGAAATATTTAGTAAGAAAATTCAAAACCAATTAGGATGTACAATAGTGTCAATAAAAACCGACTACGGTAGGGAATTGATATTTGATGGTACAATTTGGGAGTTTTGTTAAATGCCGCAATGGAATTACACATAACTTCTCAGCTCCACGAACTCCTCAATCAAATGGCGTGGTTGAAAGGAAGAATAGGACACTTCAAGAAATAAGTAGGACTATGTTGAATGAGCAATCGTTACCACAAAAGTTTTGGGGTAACGCAGTAGACACTTCAACATTCATTCTCACACCGATATCCTTATTAGAGCATTTCTTAGGATAAAACACCTTACAAGCTCTTATTGAGAAAGGAAACCTACTCTAGATTATTTTTGAAGTGTTTAGGAAGCAATTGCTTCATTTTAAACACTAAAGACTACCTTACAAAGTTTGACCCAAAGTCATACGAAGGTATCTTTTTAGGTTACTCGGGGAAAATAGTAAAGCCTACATCATCCTTAACAAACATACTAGGAAAAATGATAGAAGTCAATCAACGTGATACATGTCAATGAAACTCGTTCTCCACCCTCATAAGACCGTGTTCACATCCTTGCCCGGGATGATGTAAGGTTACCGATATAAGAAAACCGTCAGGAAAATATACAGATTGAGGATGCAACTTAGAGATTGACGAAATAGTCATATATTAAGGATCCTAGGAACCACCATTAGAAAATGTCAGTAGGAAACCTTAACCAAAGATCCCTTAGATCAATATCAGCTCAAACAAAGTAACTTCTTTTGTTTTTTATATCAACTATAGAACCTTAAGAATGTGGATGAAGCCTTAACAGATGGAAAGTGATACGTCGCGTACGCAAGAAGAATTAAATCAATTCATTGCTAACGACGTTTGGGAGTTAGTTCCACAACCTAGGAATATGACAATCATAAGAACTAAGTGGGTGTTTAGAAATAAGTTAGACGAGAACGGTATTATTTCTCGAAATAAGGCTAGCTTAGTTGCTCAAGGCTATAATCAACAAGAGGGCATCGATTATGATGAAACTTATACCCCAGTTGCTAGACTTGGTGTCAATTGGATACTATTAGGCTTATGCTTGTGGCTTGAGACTTTAAGTATTTCCAAATGGGGTAAAAAAGTGATTCCTGAACGGTTTTATCAATGAGGAGGTTATACATGGCACAACCTCCAGGATTCATTAACTTGAAAAACCGGATCATGTTTATAAACTAAAGAAAGCTTTATACAGTCTATACAAGATCCAAAGCTTGGTTTGATAGATTAAAATCTTTTCTTATTAAAACATCGAAATATAAATTAGAAATGGTTAGATAACACTCTTTTTTTCTAAGAAAAAAGTTCAAAACCTCATCATGTTCCATAATATATGTCGACGACTTATATTCGGCTCGGGACTTGTCAGACATGTGTGATGAATTTTCCAAAATCATGCATGATGAGTTCGATATGAGCATGATGGGTGAACTTAACTTTCTTCCTTGGTCTACAAATAAAACAAATAGAAGATGGCATATTTTTAATCAATCTAAATATATCAAAGAAATGCTTAAGAAATTTGGGTTAGAAGAATCTAAACCAATGAAAACCCTCATGTCCGCTCCGGATACCAAACCTGCACAAAAGATGAAGAGTGTGAGTCGGTAGATAGTACCAAGTATCGAGGCATGATAGGTAGTTTATTATACCTAACGGCAAGTAGGCCCGATATCATGTTTAGTGGTGTTTTGTTTCTACTGTGTCGCCGCCTTCTAAGTTGCTCCCAAAAACCTCTCATCTTGAGCAGTTAGTTAAGGTATCTCCTGATACAGTATAAGGCATATACATACTTAGGATTATGGTATCCTAAGGGGACCGACATAGAAACAGTAGTATATGCTGACTCTGATCATGCGGGAGATTATGTGGACCGAAAGAGCACTAGCGGTATTTGTACGTTCGTGGGATGTTGTTTGACATCTTGGTTCTTGAGAAATCAAACTGCTCTTGCTATATCCACTACCGAAGCCGAATACGTAAGCGCTGGAAAGGCATGTCAAAGCACTAGGATGAAACAGAGCTGACTCGCATCGACTTACGACGTTTTGATCGACGACGTTACCGATCATGTGCGACAACTCTAAGGCGTCGCGATTGACCTTATCAAAAACATGGTGCACAGTACAGTCTCATTCTAAACCATTCGAAATACGTCACCACTTTCTTGTGATATTGTCCATGAAAGATATATCTCAATCGAAAAAGTGCCCGTCCGATCGACATACATCGCCAACATTCTTACGAACACCCCTTAAACGTGGGAATCGTTTAACTTTACGTCTTGGTTTTATGGAATTATGGAACACATTCACCAGAAATCGTATTAGTCCGCTGCTCTCTTGTTCTTGTCTCAATTCTAGTACGAACGTTCCTTTCCGCGTCGGACAATTCAACTATTCATCCGAAGGAGACTAGTTAGATGCGTTTGTTTTGCGAAAGGGCAAATTTGTAAAACGTCACGCTCGTCTTTGTAAAATTTGGTCAAGACTAAGTCTAAATCGAGTGCTGAGGGCGGACCCCAGTAGTGTCTCCGCGGCCCCCCCAATATATTTAGGACGGCCTCATGAAATAAAGACCGCCAAAGAAACCTCATATCTTTCACACTCTAGTCAAATTTTCTCAAATACGCAAAAACAAACACCCCGTTCTTCTCTGCAATGACGAAAACGAACAAAACAAACCAAAAAATACTCAAAATCATTCATTAGACTTAAATTGAAGATCATAATCAAACATCATAATCATCACAACATCACAAAGTTCATCAATGTAAGTCATTTCATCTATTTTTTTTAATTTGTGTTAGGGTACATGATGAACACTAAAAATTAAAATTGGGGTTTTTCCTTTCTCTTTTCAATTTTTGTACAATTAGGTAGTACTATGATAGAATGTATAACTAATGTGCTTCCTAGACATAGGATTTGCATACATTAGTGAGTTTGTCGAAAAATTGATTTCGAACCAAAACCCTAATTTTATTTCAATCCACTCACGTTTAGGAACACAATAAAATTTTCGTTTGTTTTTTGCGTTGTTATAATACACTTAAAAACTTTTTTAGCACATATATATGATTCATGAATCAAAGTCGAGATACATAATTCATATGTGTTTTTTGACATGTTTGGATGAGCAAAATCAAATTAAGGAGCATTTGGATTAACTCTTAGGATTTTATCTTTAGGTCGAGTTAATCGTTACTCCACATTTGTCACATCTAGGCACACACTAGACACTTGCCCAAAGAATGTTGAAAAACTATGAATGATACATACTAAAATACTCTTATCAATGATAGGTGAAAGAGAATGTCTCAAGACAAACATAAATGCTCAGAAACTCATATTTCTTTAACTACAAATAAATCCTACCTTTCTAATCACACCAAATTCCTCTCAAAAATCATTTCATCTAAAAATACTTTGTCGACCTATTCATGAAGGAAGAATTATTGACAAAACATTAAAAAAAAAAAAAAAAAAAAAAATCCAATGGAGTTTCAAACCTTGGAAAAGAACCTAAGCAAAATCAGGCTTCAAACCTTTCTTCATTTAAAAGGAAACCTATATCCAAAATTCATATACAAATTTTATCAAACGTTTGAACTAACTCTCGTAGATGAACTTTGGATCATATTGTTTGAAATAAATGGAAAACGAGTTGGTGCTTCATTTCGGGATTTTGGAACACTACTCAATATTCCATTTGAAGGACATTGCTTTTATAACAATGAGTGGTCTCTAAAATCCATCAACAAACAAAACAACATTCCAACAAAAGATTCTCTCTATACCAAATTAACTCATTAAACCTCAATTCATATTTACACTCTCTTCTATAATAAGAAACTCCTAAAATGATTTCAAGTTTGAAATAGAGGTTCCATGCCAATCTTTTCTTGAAGAGCTTGTCCTTATCTTAAAAAGGCACACCTTCTCATTCGTGAGAACACCATATGTTACCGTTGATATCGACAAAAGTCTATTGTCGGCTTGTGAAGCCTATATGCTCTTCTGCATCACCTCCTCTACACCCTTAACTGATGATAAAAAATTAATAATAAAAAGTGAATGTATCAAATTGTTATACCTCTACATCTACTCCTACCACTATTCCTATTCTACTCTCATGAAAAAAAAGATAAGATAGATAAGATATATAAACGTCAGATCCCCTTTTCATTTTATTGCGTCAACAGTACGCAAGAGACATAAACTAGATTTTTTTGGGCTTAATTTTCATACTGGGCCAAACTTTGCACACTTTCATTTGATGGGCTGATTCTTCTTTTCTAACTGTTGGGCCAAGATGTTGCAATTGTTGTTGGGTCATGGCCATTATACTTCAAATCTTAGCTGCAATTATTATTAATAATAATGGGTCGGTCCGACCCAAATAAATGGTGTCGGGCCGGCCCAATAAAAGATGAAGGCACCGTCGGAATCAAATTTTTGTGATCTTTCCAATGGCATGCTCGGGGGATATTTGCCTTTATCTTGGCTTTGAATTTTTTACTTTGACTTTCTGGCTTTGACTTTGACTTTTTGCACCCTTTCCAATCCCGTGCTCGGTTTTGTCAGTTTTGGCTTCGTTTTTGTCCTTTTTCTGAATATCTGTTCCTGCACAACACAAATAGCAAAACAAGCAAATACAATGTATTTTTGGTACGTTTTTGGTCATTTAAGCATGTTTTTAATGAAAAATTGTATGTGTAATTAAGCACATACCAACCCCCCAATATATTTAGGACTGCCTGATGATATGGGACCGCCGTTAGGGGGGGTATTTTTTTTTAAGTCTGCCTCTTTTTCTGTATCTTTGACCCTCCTACCTACAGCCTCAAGCTGGCACTTTCTTGTTTAGCTAAACCACCTTTTGCATCTTCTTCTATCCAAACCATGCTTTGCCTTTCTATTACATCTTTCTCATTATTTAAATCACCCAATTCTCATACTTCATCACTACCTCCATATTCTTCATCCTCTTCTCCTTTATCATCAATGTCTTGCTCAAACCACCATTCTAACTTCTCTAGAAAACCAAGAATGTCGGTAAGACAAGTATGGAAACGCAAGACATCTACTCCAAAATCATCACCTTCTTCTCAAAATGACTCACCTCCACTTCCTCTAAGAGTTCATTTTCAATCTCCTTCACCACCATCATATAATCCACTAAGAGATCAAATGATCAACCAACTTCACAACATTTCTACCATCCTTGATTCACACACTAACCTATCCAATGCCTACATTCATGCACCACCTTCCCCACCACCGCAACCAATTCATCCTCCTTCTCATGCTCAAGTTGGTTTTCACTTAAGTTTTTGTCATTGTTGCAAGTTTTCTAGACACCAATTCCAATCTTTGAGAAATGAAATCAACTTCATTCACTTTCTTCTCACCCGTTTCATACCTCAAACTCGTAGCCCTCCAAACCATGTGTCACCAACCTCCTCTTTTTCCCTTTTTAATTAATCGACCATCCATCTTTTGATTATGGCATCTTTTACATTTCAAGAATCCACTAGTATATATCTATGTCGTATTATATCTTTGTCCTTCAGCAGCATTATCTTGTAGAAGCTCTTTAATTCTCAACAACTTATGTAGTCTTGTCTCTATCTATCTCATGAAGCATGTTTAGATTGTAGTGTACCTTATGAATTAATGGTCTCTTGGGTCGTATTAGCTCTATTTTTATTTTATGTTGTATGAATGTATTATTTTCATTTGCTATTGTGTGAGTTTCTTAATTGTTAAATGAAACTCTTTTTTGGGTGACTTGAATTCAATATTATGTTTAAAAGATATTTGTCTTGCACTTGTACCTCTAACTTTGTTTTGTAGCAAACAATTTTTGTAAGATCGATCTCTTGGTGCCCCAAAATGAGGGGGAGCTCACATCAAGGGGGAGTCTTGATATCGTCGATTTCTTTCTTCCTTCAACAACTCGACGATCATTCTTTTTTAATTCGACAAAAAGGGGGAGAATTGGAACATAACTC
>BQNB010014192.1:0-75646 GCA_026074375.1 Tanacetum coccineum | reverse complement strand
TCACACCTAAAGTTTTACATCTTCATGCTGTGAAAAGAATCTTTAGATACTTGAAAGGTCAACCTAAATTGGGCCTTTGCTATCCTAAGGATTCACCATTTGATTTGGAAGTGTATACTGATAGTGACTATGCTGGTGCAAGCTTAGATATGAAATCCACAACAGGAGGTTGTCTATTTCTTGGGAGCAGATTGATGTCATGGCAATGCAAGAAGCAGATTGTGGTTGCTAATTCCATAATTGAAGCTGAGTATGTAGCTGCATCAAATTGATGTGAACAGGTGTTATGGATCTAAAATTAATTGCTTGATTATGGATACAACTTTATGAACACCAAGATTTTCATTGATAATGAGAGTACTATCTGCATTGTGAAGAATCTATTATTTCACTCAAAAACTAAGCACATTGAGATACACACCACTTTATCAGAGATTCCAATGAGAAGAAGCTTATTCAGATGGTCAAGATTCACACAGATCAGAATGTTGTAGATTTGCTTACAAAAGCATTTGATGTTAGCAGATTTCAATATTTGATTGCAAGTATTGGAATGCTTAACCTCTGAAGTATTGATTGAGGGGAGGTTAATTGTGTTAATATGCAACGGATTATACATAAAGGATGGTTGGAATGGAATGCAAAAGCTGCTAAGGAAGAAATTAGGGTTAAAATTGGTAACTCAAGAGTTAATGTTGCGGGGCATTACTTAGTACTGCTGGGCAAAAGTTAGTACTGCTGGGAATAAAGTTAGTGCTGCCAGGCTAACTTACTACTGCCAGGTTACCGTTGGAGTTACAACTGCTAAGAGTATTCCTGGTTTGTAAAATGGAAACTTCGTGTATAGGTTTTCTTTATTACATATTTAAGCGCATACGATCACACCATATTCGTTATTAATCTTTCTAATACTCTCTCAATTACATACCCAAACTCAATTTCATCACTGATTTCAACAATTATCATCAATGGAGAACTTTTTGCTGACTCTTATAATATGGTTGCTTACCTGGAAAAATCCACAGAGAATACTAATTTGTGAGATAGTAGACTTCCTGAATGCTAACCTCATAAGGTATGCCTTGACAGTTAGTCCTACTATTTATGTTTCTTGTATTGAACAGTTTTGGTCTACTGCTAAGATCAAAACACTCAATAATGAAACACAGATTCATGCCAAGGTAGAGGGCAAGACAATAGTATTATCAGAATCATCTGTGAGGAGAGATCTTCAATTTGATGATGAGGATGGTATTGCTTGTCTCACAAACACTGAAATTTTTGAAAACCTTCAATTGATGGAATATGAAAAGCTTTCTAAAAAACTTACTTTTTATAAACCTTATTTTTCCCTTCAATGGAAGTATCTAATTCATAGCATCTTACAATGTTAAGTTCTAAATTAACTGCTTGGAATAAGTTTGGTACTAATATAGCATTAGCAGTTATATGTTTGGCTAAGAATCAAAAGTTTAATTTTTCTAAATTGATTTTTGATGGTATGCTGATGAACTTGGAATGTTCTAAAAAAAGTTCATGTATCCAAGGTTTTTACAACTGTTTTTGAACAAACAAATTGAAAATATTTCAAAGTTAATGTTGTTTATGATACACCTTCTTCATAACTAAAAAGATTTTTACAAACATGAAAAAGGCAAGAAAAGATTTTTCAGGACTAGAACACCATTGTTTTCATCTATGCTGGCACAACAAGCAGATGTGGGTGAAGGGTCGGGACATCCCACTGATCCCCAACACACATCCACATATGCTCAACCCTCTAATGAAGAACCAATCACTATTCCATCATCATCTTAACCCAAAAAGACTCAAAGACCTAGGAAAGCTAAAAGGGCCACTGAGATATCTTAGTCTAGTGGACTTATTCCCCTTGTAGCAGATGAGACTATCACTAAGGAGTGGGAAGACAGAATGGACAGGGCTGCCACTACTACTTCTAGCTTAGAAGCAGAGCAGGACAATGGTAACATAAATAGGACCCAATCTATGGCAACACTTAATGCGCCTATTCCTTAGGGAACTGGTTCAGGTAGTAGTCCTAGGTGCCAAGGATACCATAATGGATGGATGCAGAAGCTCAAATGGCTAGTTGAGAGACTAACATCTAAACAGTCCAATGACCCACCTCTCTTAAGAGTTAACACACTTAGAAGTGGGGAGAACAGACTAAAACTTAAGGAATTGATGAACCTTTGTACAAAACTTTTTGATAGAGTTCTTGACTTGGAGACAACAAAGACTGCTCAAGCAAAGGAGATTGCTAGTTTGAAGAAGAGAGTCAAAAAGCTAGAAAGGAAAAGGAAGTCAAAAACTACAGGGATGAATTTATTCAAGATTGGTACCTCTAGAAGAAGAAGTTTGGGTGAGGAGGATGCATCCAAACAGGAGAGGAATTTGAAACAGAGTTCAATCTTTAAAGAAAGTGATTTTAATGAAGAGTTTGATGCTAATATGGATAAAGCTATTGAACAAGTTTATGATGCTAACACAGATACAGTTGAAGAAGGAGAATTTCAGGTTCCCACTACAAATATGGAAGTTAATACTGCTAGTACATCAGTTACTGCTGCCAGTATTAATATTACTACTGTCAGTGCACCAGTTACTACTGTTGGTATATCTGTTAATCCTGCTGAGCCTATTACTACTGCCAGTAAAGTAGTTACTACTGCTGAACCAAGTACTCCTCCAACAACAACAACAACTATTTTTGAAGATGAAGATCTCACAATTGCTCAGACTCTTGTGAAGATGAGGAGTGGGAGATCAAAGGTAAGAGGATTGGTTATGCAAGAACCTAGTGAGACTGCTACAAGACTAACAGTACCACCTCAATAACATGATCCTTAAGACAAAGGAAAGGGTAAGATGGTTGAACAAGAAAATCCATTAAAGAAAAAGGACCAGATAAAGTTTGATGAGGAAATTACTTAAAGATTTCAAGCTCAGATGAAAGCTGAACTAGAAGAAGAGGAAAGGCTGGCAAGAGAAAGAAAAGAAGATGCAAACATTGCTGAATCAGATGATGTTCAAGCTATGATGGATGCTGATTATGAGCTAGCTGCAGATGTACAGCACACGAGCAGAGAGTGACCAATGCGAAGAAAGGTCAAAGCTGTTTGTATAACAACCATGGATAATAAGGAAGAACATTTTGCAAGACTTAGAGCAGAAGATAAGAGAAGAAATATCACAACCAAAGCGCAAAAGAGAAATCAAAATGTGGTACTTATCTAAAAACATGGGCTGATTCACTCACAATCAGTAAAGAACAAAAGCTTTAATGAAGTCAAATGGCTTTTGACAAGAACCATGAGTTTGGATTAAACTTATTTGTACCTGTGGACATCTAAAGTGTGTTTAGGACTTTAAAAGACAATAAGATGATTCTTAGAGTTACTATTTCTCAGGTATATATTAGTGTTGTCAAGCATAACTAGTACTGTTGGTGGATACTAATGAAAATTATGCTAAGTAGTTAGTACTGGTAGTATAAAGTTACTACTGCTAGTACATACGATGAGTAATAATATCGTATTATTAGTAAAAAAGTTACTGCTGCTTAGTTGGTAGTTAAGACTGCTCAGAGTTGAAGACTGAAATATATGCTAAGTAGTTAGTGCTGCTAGTAGTAAAGTTAAGACTACAAGTAACACTATTTACTTACTGTTGTATACTATAATTACTTGCTAGTACTAATTTACATACTGTGGCTTGTGTTTTATTTAGTATAGCTAGTACAAAAGTTAAAATGTTTCTAGCTTACAAACAGCTAAGAAGAGTACCTACTGTCAAAAGGATAAAGACGAGTAAAGAGATAAGGATTGTTTGGAGAACAAGAATACTTACAAGATAAGTATTGAGTTATTTTTTTGTAAAAGATATGTATAATGTATTTGTTTTTAAAAGATTACGTTTGCATTTAGAAAAGATCATGATATCTTAGGAATTAATGAAAGATCCCCCCCCCCCCCCTTGTAGGAATCCTTTGGAGTATAAAGGGTCCTAGGTATACGAATTTAGATGTATCAAAAACGAGTCCATTGTCATAGCGTCTGGGGGGGGGGTGGAGGTTGTAAACCCCTAACACTGTCAAAGAGTATTCGTATTAATATATTGAGCTTATTGTTTTGGTTATATTCTTTTATGTTAAACATTCATTACTGTTATTCTTCTTAGCGATATAAACTAGATTCCGCATAGTTTATATCATACTCTCAAAGTTTCATTCTTAGTACCTTTGGATTTATCCAAGGATACTAAACCTTACATCAAGCTAAGGAGTTAAAGATCTATTCATTAGGATCAACAAGTGGTATCAGAGCTTGTTGTGAAGCTTTGAATAAGAAGAAACCAACAACTCATACAAGATCTAATTCTCAGTGATAAGATGGAGGCAGGAACTAATTCTACAACTCTAATTACAAAACTCCCTATCCTCAACCCATGGGATTATGATCTCTGGTTAATGAGGATAGAACAATACTTTCTCCTGACTGATTACTCTCTCTGGGAAGTAATTAAAAATGGTAACAAAGTGCTGAAGAGAATTGTTGGAGAAACTGAGAAAGAATATGAACCCACTTCTGTAGAAGAAAATCAAGACAGGAGGAATAAGATGAAAGCTAGAGGAACTTCTGTTGATGACACTCCCAAATAAGGATCAACTAAACTTCCATTCATATAAAGATGCAAAATTATTCATGGAAGCCCAATTAAGATAGGTATGGAGAAACAAGGAATCAAAAGTTCATAGAACTCTAACTCAATCCAACAATATGAGACTTTGCAGGATCAAGTTTTAGAGACAATGGGATCAAACTTTGATAGTTGCAAAACTTATCACCTTAGTTAAATTCAAGGAGAAGTTTATTACACAAGAGGACATAACTTAAAACTGTTGAAAGGTCTTCCATCTGATGGACGACTCATGCTTTTGATCTGGAAGGAACAAACAGAAATAAAGGACCATCAGATAGGATGACTTATACAACAACTTAAAGATATATGAACCTGAAATCTCAGGATCATCAAGTACAAGTCAAAATCCACAAAATGTGGCTTTTGTGTCCTCCAACAGCACTAACAGCAATAGCAGCACAAATGAAGCAGATAACACTGCTTATGGAGTTAGTGCTGCTCATACTCAAAGTAATCCTACATCTGGAGATAACCTTAGTGATGCTGTGATCTGTGCTTTCCTAGCTAGTCAGCCCAATTCTCCTCAACTTTCACAAGAGGATCTAGAACAAATTAATCCTGATGATCTAGAAGAAATGGATTTACAATGGGAGATGGCCATGCTGACAATTAGAGCTAGGAGATTCATCAAGAGGACAGGAAGGAAGTTGGATGTAAATGGTCAAAGAGTTGGATTTGACAGGTCTAAAGTGGAGTGCTACAATTGTCATAAATATGGTCACTTTGCAAGAGAATGTAGAGCTCCTAGAAATCAGGAAAACAGAGGAAGAGAGATTAATAGAAGAACTGTGACAGTAGAAACTCCCACTGAAAATGCCTTGGTTGCTCAAGATGGAATTGGAGGGTATGATTGGAGCTACCAAGCTGAGGAAGAGCATCCTACAAACTTTGCATTGATGGCACATACATCTTCAGGAAGTTCTTCCAGTTCAGATTCTGAGGTAGATTCTTGTTCTAAATCATGTGTAACAGCTTATGCTACTCTCAAAGAACAATATGATAGTTTGTCTTCTGATTACAGAAAGTCTCAATTTAATTTAGTATCTTATAAAGGCAGGTTTGAGAATCATAGAAGACTAGACTAGCTCACTATAAAAAAATGATGTGTGTTTGAAAGAAAGCATTAATGTTTTTTAAAACATGAAGTCAAACTAGAGAAACTGACTTTATTTTGAAAACAAAAAGAAATAATAAAACAAAAAAGAGAGAAATGAGTTAAAACTAACATTAAAGAAGTTTCAAAAATCATCTAAATCTTTGAATAATTTGCTGGAAAGTCAAGTCATTGATAAGTTTAAAACTGGACTAGGATATAATGCAGCTTTTTTTACTGCAGCTTCTCCTGCACTAGAAAGGCTTGTGAATTCCAACTGAATGTTAAGAAAATCAGGAGAATAATAAGTCACCTAATCTGATAGAGGGATATCATACCATTCCCCCATCGTTCCCAGGGAAGTTTCATAACCTCAGCAAACCTGATCCAACATTTATGATGAAATAGTTAAAAGTGAGAATTCAGATGTTACTACTATTGTTACACCTAGTAATGTTAAGGCAGTTGAGTCAAATCATGAGTCCGCTAATGTAAAAAGTAATGGTGATGCAGTAAAACCTAAAACTGTTAGGATGAACAGCTTTAGACCTCCAGTCATTGAGGATTGGAATTCTGATGATGAAAGTGAGGTAGAAATTATACCTAAGGATAAAACTGTTAGTTCTAGCATTGAAAAGATAAAATTTGTTGAGACTGCTAAGGAAACAGTAGAGAAGGTAGAAACATCTAAACAAAACAAACACTATCCTAGAGGGAACCAAAGAAACTAGAACAATCTTATGTCCCAAAGACTATGAAGTAACTTTAAAATGATTAATAAAGTTTGTTTTGTTTGTGGTAGTTTTGAGCATCTTCATTATGTGTGTGATAAAAAGGTTATAAGACTAATGTGGAACAACTCAAGTAGGGTGAATCACAAGCACTTTGCTAATAAAATA
Source organism: Tanacetum coccineum (assembly GCA_026074375.1). Classification (NCBI taxonomy): domain Eukaryota; kingdom Viridiplantae; phylum Streptophyta; class Magnoliopsida; order Asterales; family Asteraceae; genus Tanacetum; species Tanacetum coccineum. Next base: position 68,932 of record BQNB010014192.1, on the reverse strand, counting down.
ACTCACCCTCACCCTAATAGAAAATTTGTTCCACAAGCAGTACTAACCAGGTTAATACTGCTGTCAGACCAGTTAATACTACTGGCTCAAAACCAACTGTGAATCATCTTAGACCAATATCAAATGCTTATAAAAAGGGATATTCACAAGTCACAAGGCCATTTAACAAGTATTCAGAATACAAAAACAGTATTTTCAATAAAAAGGTTAATACTGTCAGGGTAAAAGATACTACTGCTAGGGATAGAGCAGTAGTAAGTGAAAATAAGGGAAAAGGGGTTAATGCTGTTAAGGCCTCAGCTTGCTGGGTTTGGAAAGCCAAAAACAATAGTGCATCAAATACTTTCAAGAAATATTCTTACATTGATGCACGATGTCTATCTAAAGTCTATAATGGCTTGGATCACCAAAAGAGTCTAATTCTCTTATTTTATGTACAGGGCAACCCATAGCAGAAGGAGTACAAGGAAAAAGGAGTTATTGACAGTGGTTGCTCAAGGCACATGACTAGAAAGAAATGCTATCTTACTGAGTATGAGGATTATGATGGTGGATTTGTTTCCTTTAGAGATGGTAAAGGTAGAATTTCTTGTAAAGGTAAAATCAAAACATGAACATTGGATTTTGATAATGTGTACTTTTGTAAGGAGCTTAACTATAACTTGTTTAGTGTGTCACAAATATGTGACAAAAAGAATAATGTTCTTTTTACTGACACTAAATGTCTTGTCTTATCTTCTGACTTTAAACTACTTGATGAAAGTCAAGTCTTGCTGAGAGTTCTAAGAAAGGATAACATTTACAGTGTTGACCTAAAGAGTGTTGTTCCCACTAGAGGTTTAACTTGCCTCTTTGCTAAGGCCACAATTGATGAATCTAATTTATGGCATATGAGGCTTGGTCACATAAACTTTAAAAACATGAACAAACTTGTGAGGGGAAACCTTGTTAGAGGTTTGCCTTTAAATATTTTTGAAAATGATCATTCTTGTGTTGCTTGTCAGAAAGGAAAGCAACACAAAACCTCTTGTAAGGCTAAACTTGTAAACTCAATCAGCAAACCCGTACATATGCTTCATATGGACCTATTTGGCCCTACAAATGTTAAGAGTTTAATGAAAAAGTCTTATTGCCTAGTTGTCACTGATGAGTTTAGTAGATTTTCTTGGGTATTCTTTTTGGCCACTAAGGATGAGACTAGTGGGATATTAAAGACCTTTATAACTGAAATAGAAAATCAACTAGACTATAAAGTAAAAGTTATCAGATGTGACAATGAAACTGAGTTCAAAAATAGTGTAATGAATTAGTTCTGTTAAATGAAGGGTATTAAGAGGGAATTCAGTGTTGCTAGGACTCCTCAGCAGAATGGTGTTGCTGAGAGGAGGAATAGAACACTGATAGAGGCTGCAAGAACTATGTTAGTTGACTCTAAGTTGCCAACCACCTTTTGGGCTGAAGCAGTTAATACTGCTTGCTATGTGCTAAATAGGGTCTTAGTCATTAAGCCTCATAACAAGACACCTTATGAACTTATTCGTGGAAGAACCCCATTGATAGACTTCATGAAACCTTTTAGGTGTCCTGTTACCATCTTAAATACCAGGGATCATCTAGGCAAGTTTGAGGGAAAAGCTGATGAGGGATTTTTTTGTTGGGTACTCTGTAGTTAGCAAGGTCATGAAAGTATTTAACAAGAGGACCAAGATAGTTGAAGAGACCTTAAACATTAGATTTCTTGAAAATACACCTAATGTGACAGGAAATGGACCAGACTGGCTTTTTGATGTTGATTCTTTGACAATATCTATGAACTATGTGCCAGTTGTTGCAGGAAATCAAACTAATGGTATTGCAAGAACTAGAGATAACATTGTTACAGGTCATGCTGAGAAGAAGAAAGAACATGAACAAGAATACATCCTAATACCTATCTGCACAACTGATCCATTAATCTCTCAAGATCCTAGTGTTAGTGAAGAAGATGCTGAAGAGAAGAATACTAAAATGGATGAAAATAAAGCTTTAGATAAAGATGGGAAGGATGATCAAGCCACAAGAAGTGAGTTTGAAAGGCTACTTCAACAAGAAAAGCAGACTGTACATCCTAACAGCACTAATAGTATTAATATTGTTAGTACACCTGTTAGTGCTGCTGGACCATCTTTTACTAATGATGATCCATCATCACCAGTTAATGCTGCTGAAGCTTCTAATGCATTTAAGGAACATCTATTTGAACAATTTTCTCCTTTCAAAAATGCATTTACACTTCCACCTGTTTTAAATGTGACTCCAATTGATGATACTGGAATTTTTGGTAATGCTTATGATGATGAAGATGTGGGTGCATAGGCTTACCTCAACAACTTGGAAATAACCATGAATGTCAGTCCTATTCCCACAACCAGAATTGACAAGGATCATCCTAAAGACCAGATCATTGGAGACTTTAATTCAACTATTCAAACAAGGAGAATGACCAAGATTTCTGATGAACATGCTATGGTATGTTACATTAATAAGCTGAGGAGAACAAATCACAAAGATTATTAAAACTACCTATTTGCCTGTTTTCTCACTCAAATGGAGCCCAAGAAAGTGATTCAAGCTCTAGAAGATCCAAGCTGGATAGAAGCAATGTAAGATGAGCTTCTATAATTTCAACTTCAAAAGGTTTAGACACTAGTTAATCTACCTAATGGCAAGAGGGCCATTGGAACCAAATGAGTCTTTAGAAATAAGAAAGATAAGAGAGGAATTGTTGTCAGAAATAAAGCAAGACTAGTTGCACAAGGTTATACCCAAGAAGAAGGAATTGATTATGATGAGGTTTTTGCTCCTGTTGCTAGGATAGAAGCAATCATGTTATTTTTGGCCTATGCATCATTTATGGGGTTTATTGTATACCAGATGGATGTAAAGAGTGCCTTCTTATATGGTACTATTCAAGAGGAGGTTTATGTGTGTCAACCTCCTGGTTTTGAAGATCCACAATTCCCTGACAAAGCGTATAAGGTAGAAAAAGCATTATATGGTCTACATCAAGATCCTAGAGCCTAGTATGTGTAACACCCCCATTTTTACAATGAAAATGGATTTAGAAGAGGAACTATAGATAAGACTTTGTTCATCAAGAAAGACAAAGGTGATATCTTATTATTATAGGTCTATGTTTTTGGGTCAACTAAGAAGTCCCTATGTGATGAGTTTGAAGGTTTGATGCACAATAGATTCCAGATGAGTTCTATGGGGGAACTCACTATCTTCTTAGGGTCATAAGTACAACAGAAGAAGGATAGAATCTTCATTAGCCAAGACAAATATGTAGCTGATATATTAAAGAAGTTTGATTTTTCCACTATAAAGACAACAATCACTCCCATGGAACCTAACAAGGCATTGATCAAGGATGAAGAAGCTGATAGTGTGGATGTTCATTTATACAGCTCAATGATTGGATCATTGATGTACTTAACAGCTTCTAGGCAAGACATAATGTTTGCTGTTTGTGCTTGTGCAAGGTTCCAAGTTACTCCTAAAATGTCACATCTTCATGCTGTACAAAGGATCTTTAGATACTTAAAAGGTCAACCTAAATTAGGCCTTTGGTATCCTAGAGATTCACCATTTGACTTGGAAGCTTTTTCTGATAGTGATTATGCTGGAGCTAGCCTTGACAGGAAATCCACAACAGGAGGTTGTTAATTTCTTGGCAAGAGGTTGATTTCATGGCAATGTAAGAAGCAGACTATAGTTGCAAATTCTACTACTGAAGCAGAGTATGTTGCTGTTGCTAATTGCTGTGGACAGGTGCTATAGATCCAAAATTAAATGCTTGATTATGGGTTCAACTTCATGAACACCAAGATTTTCATTGATAATGAAAGCACCATTTGTATTGTGAAGAATCCAGTGTTTCACTCTAAAACCAAGCATATAGAGATTAGGCACCATTTCATCAGAGATTGTTATGAGAAGAAGTTGATTCAAGTGATTAAGATTCACACAGACCACAATGTTGCAGATCTTCTCACAAAGGCTTTTGATGTTAGCAGGTTTAACTTTCTAATTGCTAGCATTGGATTACTTAATCTCTAAAGTATTGTTTGAGTAATGAGATTGTTTGAGGGGAGGTTAATGTGTTTGGATAACAGTTCTTAACTTTTATTTATGGGTTATGCATAAATATGGATCCTCATGAATTCTCACATGTCTATCTAGTCTTTTCTAGTGTACTTGTGTTGAATAGAGGCATGTTGTTGTATAATTATTAAAGACAGAGTTAATACTATTAGATATCTCTTACTACTACTAGGCAGAAAATTAGTACTGCCAGGCAAAAGTTAGTACTGCTGAGCCAAAGTTAGTACTGGTGGGATATCATTAGAGCCAAAGTTACAACTGCTGAGCAAATTCTTAACCTCTGAAGCATTATTTGAGGGGATGTCAATTAAGAATGAATGAAAGTGATTAATACATCATGTAGATATGGATGAAGGGTCAGGACAACCCACTGATCCCCAACCCACATCCATATTTACTTAACTCTACAATAAAGAAACCAATCATTGTTCCATCATCATATCAACCTAAAAAGACCCACAAACCTAGGAAAGCCATAAGGACCACTGAGATATCTTAGTCTAGTGGACTATTAAATCTTGTTGCATATGAGACTATCTATAAGGAGTGGGAAGACAGAATGGAAAGGGCTATCACTACTGCTTTTAGCTTAGATGTAAAGCAAGACAGTGGTAACATAAAATAGGACCCAATCCATGGCAACACTTAATGAGTCTTTTCCTTAGGGAACTGATTCAGGTAGTGGTCCCAGGTGCCAAGATATCATATTGGGGGTGTAGATGCTCAAACTAGGTTTAAGACTACATTTAAAAAGTCCAATGATCCACCTCTCTCAAGAGGTTACACACTTAGAAGTAGGGAGGATAGTTTGAAACTATTGGAATTGATGGAACTTTGTACAAAACTGTCAGATTTGGTGAGCAAAAAGAAAATAGAGACGTTGTGAGTTGAAAAACAAAAAGAGAGGTGTGAATAAAAACAGAAATGAGTGATTTTGTGAGCAAAAAGAATTAAGAGATATTGTGAGCATAAAAACAGAAAGAGAGCTTGTGAGAAGAACTAATTGATAATAGAAGTCCTTTTGGGAATGAAATTGAAGTTAATGCTGGTAACTCAAACTTAATGTTGTTAGCCTTAGGTTAATACTGGTAATATAACTTAATGCTGCTAAGCATAAAGTTTCTACTGCTGGTATACATTAATGCTGCTAAGCTTACGTTGATGCTGTTGCATAGTGCTGTCAGTTTAAGTTAATGCTGTTAGGCATAATTTAGTGTTGCCAGTTCAAGTTAATGCTGCTGAGGGTGTTTTTATAAATACTTCGATTCAGGGTTTCATTCAATTCTTTATTCGATTTCAATCATTCAAACACTCTCTAAACGTAAACCCTAACTCAATTTCATCTTTAATCATCAAAACACAAAACAATGTCAACCCTAACTTTTTCTGACACTCACAACATGGTCGCATTCTTGGAAAAACCTGTTGAAAGTGATGGGTTTCATGAAATTATTGATTTTCTAAATGCTAACCAAATTCATTATGCTTTAACTATCAATCCTACTATCTGCACATCTTGCATTGAACAGTTCTGGACAACAGCAAAGGCAAAAACAGTTAATGGTGAATGTTAGTTACAAGCCATAATTGATAAGAAGAAGGTGATCATCATGGAGACAAGCATTAGAAGTGATCTTCACTTAGAAGATGCAGGTGGTACTGATTGTTTGCCAACTTCTACTATCTTTGAAGAACTGGCAAGGATGGGGTATGAAAAACCTTCTTAAAAGCTTTCATTTTATAAAGCTTTCTTTTCTCCACAATAGAAGTTCTTAATTCATACCATTACGCAATGCCTTAGTGCCAAGACCACTGCATGGAACGAATTCATTAGTATTATGGCCTCTGCAATCATATGCTTGGCCACAAACTAAAAATTTAATCTATCCAAGTACATTTTTGATGCTATGGTAAAGCACTTAGAGGGAGGGGTTAAATTTCTAATGTATCCACGATTTGTATAAGTGTTTATTAATCAACAGCTTGGTGATATGTCACATCACAAGGAGATTTATGTTAACCCCTCACACACAAAGAAAATCTTTGCCAACATAAAGAGTGAAGGAAAAGACTTTTCTGAGGGAGTAACACCCCTGTTTGCAACAATGATGGTTCAAGCTAATCAAGAAGAGGGTGTAGATTCAGGCATTCCTACTGCTTCTCAAAAGACACCCATTACTATTCAACCATCTACATCTAAACCCTAGAAGAAACAGACTAGGAGGAAGTAGAAAAAGACTATTGTAGTTCCTCACCCTAGTGATTCTACTACTGATGTACCAAATAAGGAGTCTGTGCCTACACATTCTAATGATCTACTACTCAGTGGTGAGGATAGATTGAAACTCACTGATTTGATGGATATGTGTATTAAATTATCTGAGAGAGTCCTTGACCTGGAACATACTAAGACTGCTCAAGCTCAGGAGATCACAAATTTGAAGCTGAGAGTTAAAAAGTTAGAGAAGAAATCAGGGTTAAGAACTCATAAATTCAAGAGACTGTACAAGGTTGGTGTTACAAGAAGAATAAAATACTTAGATGATGAAAGTTTGGGTGCTCAAGAGGATGCATCCAATCAGGGGAGGAGTATTAAAGACATTGACAAGGATGCTAAAGTTTCTTTAGTTGATGAAACCCAAGGGAGGTCAGATGATGCAGAAATGTTTGATACATATGCTCTTATTCGTAATGAAGTTTTTGCAGAAAATGATATGATTGAAAAAGACCAAGATGTGATTCCTAAAGAAGTTAGTACTGCTACTCCCTCTACTACTGTTGTGTCACCACCTGTTATAACTAAAGTAGAGATTACCTTAGCTCAAACATTGGCTAAATTGAAAAGTGCAAAATCTAAGGTTGTGATACAAGAGCCAATACAGAGTACAGCCACAACAGCACCTTCAACAATTCCCAAAGCTAAAGGCATTACATTTAGAGATACTGGTGAAAGCACAACAAGAACACCAACATCAGTATCTTCTTCAAGCATTAAGGATAAAGGGAAAGCTAAGATGGATGAACCTAAAGTGCCATTAAAGAAAAAGGATCAAATTGCTCTTGATGAAGAAATGGCTAGAAATCTTGAAGCTCAAATACAAGTTGAACTCATTGAAGAAGAAAGGCTTGCAAGGAAGAGGAAGCCAACATAGCTTTGATTGAATCATGGGATAACACACAAGCTATGAGGGAGGCAGATTTTGAATTAGCTCAGAGGCTACAAGTAGAAGAACAAGGAGAGATAACCATTGAAGAAAGATCAAGTCTGTTTGTAGAGCTCATGAACAAAAGAAAGAAACACTTTGCAAAGCTTAGAGCTGAAGAGAAAAGAAGAAAGCCACCAACTAAAGCTCAAAAGAGAAATCTAATGTCTACCTATCTTAAAAACGTGGGTGGATACAAATATAATCAACTGAAGAGCAAGAGTTATGATGCGATTCAGAAGTTGTTTGATAATGAAATGAAGAGGGTAAATACTTTTATTCCTATGGATTCAGAAGTGATGAAAAACAAAGAAGGAATAGAAGAAAGTTCTAAAAGAACAGAAGATGAACTTGAATCTGATAAGTCAAAGAAGGCAGAAAGTAGTGAAAAGAAAGTTGAAGGCAGCAGAAAGAAATTAATTGGTAATAAAAGAGCAGGGAAAGAGCAGAAATAAGAATCTTCCAAAAGACAAAGAATAGAGGATGATAAAGAGACAGATAAGCATGAAGAAGCTAAAGAAGATGATGAAGCTGAGATGAAAAAGCATGTGGAGGTAGTTTAAGATGATGAGGAAATAGCAATTGATGCTATACCTCTAGCTACCAAACCTCCAATAATTGTTGAATATAAGATTATTAAAGAAGGACATAAGGGATTCTATCACTTGATAAGAGCTGATGGAAGTTCAAATAGATATGCATCAATGATTAAGATGCTTCAAAACATTAGTAAAGAAGATTTGGAGACTCTTTAGAAGTTGGTGAAAACTAAACATGGAAATACAAGACTAGAGAATGATTATGAAAAGGTGTTCTAGGGTGATCTGAAAGTAATGTTTGAACCTGACATAAATAGTGAAATATGAAGGAGTCTACAGGGATACAAAGTGACTGTTTGGAAGCTATTTGACTCTAGTGGAGTACACTTTGTAAGATTTAAAAATCTACACATCTTTATGTTAGTTGAGAAGAGATATCCCCTCACACCAATAACAATCACAAATATGCTCAACAAGAAACTTCAAGCTGATTATTGGAATGAGATGTGCTATCAATTACTCAAGCTCATGGTAAAGCAGCAAAAGGGTTAATGAATTGTTTGAATGCATCTTCTTGATAGTGATGAAGACTTTTAATGAAGAAAATTAAAGATTCAGAAGATGAACATCAGGTTTAGGGGAGGATTGTTGGGACTTAAAAGACTACACGATGATTCTTAGAGTTACTATTGCTCAGGTATATATTAGTGTTGTCAAACATAACTTAGTACTGTTGGTGATACTAATGAAAATTATGCTAAGTAGTTAGTACTTATAGTATAAAGTTACTACTGCTAGTTACTACTGCTTATGTTTATTAGTACTGCTGGTACAAAAGTTAATGCTGCTGGATTACAACTGCTAGAAGAGTTACTACTGTTAGAAGGATAAAGACGAGTAAAGAGATAAAGATTGTTTGGAGAACCAGAATACTTACGAAGATAAGTATTGAGTTATTTTTGTAAAAGATATGTATAATGTATTTGTTTAAGAGATTACGTTTGCTTTTAGAAAAGATCATGATATCTTAGGAAAGTATTGTAAGCCTTGTAGGACTCCTTGGTGTATAAAAGGAGGTCCTAGGGTATAGAATTTAATGTATCAAAAATGAGTCATTGTCATAGCTTCAAGGTTGTAAACCCTAACACTGTCAAAGAGTGTTCGTATTAATATATTAGTGCTTATTGTTTTGGTTATATTTTGGTGTGTTAAATATTCATTACTGTTATTCTTCTTAGTGATATAAACTAGATTCCGCATAGTTTATATCATACTCTTAAAGTTTCATTCTTAGTACCTTTGGATTTATCCAAGGATACTAAACCTTACATCAAGCTAAGGAGTTAAAGATCTATTCATTAGGATCAACAAAGTGGTGAAAGGATGTAAAGATAGAGCAGAAGGCAGTGAGACTAGAGCAGAAGGAAGTTCTAAGAGAGCAGGGGAGGATCTTCAACAAGTATCTACCAAGAAGCAAAAGATGGATGCTGATAAAGAGAAAGAAGAACTTAAACAATGCTTTGCGATTGTTCCAGATGATGGAGATGATGTAACTATTGATGCTACATCCTTATCTGTTAAAATTCCAATTGTTGACTACAAGATCTATCAAGAAGGGAAGAAAAGTTTCTTTCAAATTATCAGAGCAGATGGTAAGACTCAGATGTATCTTACTTTTAGTAAAATGCTTAAGAACTTTGAGAGAGAAGACTTGGAAGGTCTTTAGAGAATAGTCAAAGCTAGATTTGAAAGACAAAGCCAGTGGATTACATAGATACTTTCTTACTTCTTATTTTGAAGACTATGTTTAAACGTCATGTTAAAGATGAAGTATGGAAAAGGCAACAAGATTTGGTTAAAGTGCTGAACTGGAAGCTTTTTTATTCATGTGGAGTTCATTGTGTAACAATACAGTCGATAATGTTTTGTCTGTTGGTTAAGAAGATATATCCACTTACAAATTACACACTACATCAGATGTTCAATGATGTGAAGCTTCAAGTTGACTATAAGTGTGAAATGGCATTTGATCTTCTTAGATTAGTCAAGAAACCACTTAAGGAAGGCTGTGTACCTAAATGAAGTGTTTGGAAGAATCCTCCTGGTGATGGTGAAGACTTTTAATAAAGAAACTTGATGATTTTGAGATAAATATCAGGTTTAGGGGAGGATTGTTGGGATTAAAAGTTTCTTGATACTATTTAAAGTTACTACTATTAGTATAAAGTTAATGCTGCTGAGAAAGTTAATGTTGTTGGTTATAAGTTAGTACTGTTAGATCAAGTTAGTACTGCTTATGTGATATGAATGAGATATTTTTATAAAAGATACGTATAAGTTATTTGATAAGAAGATCTTGATAACTTAGGAATGGATTGTAAGCCCAGTAGGACTCCTTGGTGTATAAAAGGAGGTCCTAGGGTATAGAATTGTATGTATCAAAGTATCAAATTGAGTCATTCATAGAATTGTCATAGCTTCAAGGTTTTGTAACCCTAATATATCATATTAGTGTGTTCTTTATATTGAGGCCTAAAACGTTTGTAAAATGTTTGGTATTGATCTTATTCATTTATTGTGTTCATTAAAATTTTCTTAGTATCATTGACTGATTTCTGCATTAGTGATTCTGCATAGTCTTTGATATTCACAATCAAAGTTTCTATCATAGTTGTTTTGAATTTATTCAATATAACTTAGCCTTATATAAGCTAAGCAAGATCTATTCTATTGGGATCAACAATAAAACAATGTCACAAGAAACATAAGCATAGATGGATATTAGAAATAGCTTGAAATTGAGTAAAAACATGTTATCACAATCATAATCAAATCATCCTACCACAAACATCATCTAATCAAGTGCATAAGAGCACTAGCCACTCATAGCAAACAAAGACATAATTCCAGAAATTATAGTATTAGAAAATTGATTAAAAGGTCTTACAAAGTTTGTAAAAGATTACAAGAGATGAGGCTTTGATTCCTTAAAGAATAATGATGAATTCTTGATGTTCTTGACCTCCTAAAGATGGCTTCCTCCTCCTTATATCTTTTAGGATTTTTTTAGGTTTATAAGAAAGGATTGTGGCTTTGAAAGAGAGTGGAGATGGCTACTAGAGAATGAATTATGAGATGATGAAAACACTAGCCAAAGGGGTCTATTTACACTACTAGGAAGGCATTGGGTTATTGAATGCTAAACTTGGGGCCAAAGGGTCATAAAATGCAGGTACTAGATCCTTCTTGATCGTTCATAGAGCTTCACGATACAAATGAAGAAGAAGATCAAAATGAGTTGGGTGGCTCGTTTCTCTGCCTTATGGCTTGTCCTCCAGCCGGGCGGCTGGCCACATGCACCAAATATTATTTCCTTGATTTTTCGTTTAAGCTTCCCGTTTAAGTTGTGCTTGGTCGTGGGTCATTATACTTTAGTAAAACTTTATTTTAGCTCTATCTTAGAACTTGGAAGCTTGAACGGTTGGTTCTTTTGTTTTTAAAATGCTTCTGAAATTTGGTCTTGATTTTAGGATTCTTCGGACTTGTATAAAACTTGATTTCTTTGTCTTTTTCTTGCTTTTCCTTTACTTGGCTACAAATAGTCTTGCCAACATACTTTGATATAATTAAGTAACAAAATCATATAAAAATAGCCAAATAACTTATACAAAAGTACGGATAACGCTACTAAAAAAATATACAATTTGAGCGTTATCAAACCCTCCCACACTTAACCTTTGCTTGCCCTCAAGCGAATCTAGAATTAAATAAAACAAATCCACATGGTACATGAGAATAATTAGAAAAATATGATGCAAGTCTACCAAGTACAAGTACGAGATAAGACTCATCGTTTATGCTTTATTGGTGAAAAGTCGAGATGTTTGACAATGCCCATTGATTTTCTTGCTTGATTCACATTTCTATGCACCTCACCAAAAAGGAATGAAGTATAATTCACTCATCATTCATTTTATTATTAGTGGTGGAGTACATAAGAGAAATTACACTCATAGCTCAGTCATGACTAAATTTATTACCATAAGCTTGTACAAGAAACAAATCAAAACCAATGGGGCGTAAGCACCAAGTGTACACATTTTAAGAAGCTTTTATTGGGTTGTATTGCTTAGGCTTCGGGTTTAGTGGGTGTGGATAAGGCATGGGAATATTTGGAGTAAGGTGTATAATTGAGTAACATAAGTCAAAAGTCTAAAAACCAAGCGTCGCTAGCTACCACATTTCGCTATCCATATGAATTTTGAATGATGATACACTTTATTATATATTTTTTCGTATCACGTCTTAGAACATTGGCTAATCAATACTATTTTTTTCTTCTTCTTCTTTCATCTTTGTATTATTTAGCACATTGGCTTTATTCTCTTTTTTTTTCATAACACTAATATTCAACCAACCTTCGATCGAAGATCATCACATGCCCGTAACAAACAAAATGTCATAAGACATGAGTTAGCAACTTTCTCAAAATTCATAAGGATTTCCCACATAACAACCATCATTCCAAGTAGCTAGCAACCAACCAATAGAGTTTGACTAGGGTAAGGCTAAGCTAAATGGTATATATTTTCTTTGGTGGAATTAACAATTAAGAACAGGATGGCTCAGCATGTGTTTCTAAGGGTATCTAGTGCTAAAAGTAAGCACTAACAAATGGGTCCATGTGAAAGATTGACTAACCGAGATGGTTAGCACAAGGCATTAAGGTATCAATGAAAGGTCATTTAGGTTTATTCCTAATTTGCTTCTTTATCATGCACATACAATTATTATCACACAAGTGTGATCTTACTACGGTATTCGTAATTATTTACAAGTACAAGTTCTAGAATTAATAAAATCACCAGCACACTCATTGCAAAAATATCAAGCTTAAAAGATGTATGCTACATAAGAAGTAGGCTCAAATCCTCATATTTTAGTGGAAGGGCTATAAAATGTGCTAGAAAATGTTATCGATCCCAGAATGGACTGCAATAATAATCGAGACACGTCTTAGTTTTTCAAAGATTACAAATTTTACTAGTAGATTAATCTAGTTATTCTAATATATTATCCTAAAAGCGTAAAAACAACTAGATCATGAGGGCAAACAAGTACACAAAAATTTAAAAATGAGCCTAAAAATATGAAAAAAAAATATAAAAATATGCCTCGTTTTCCTTATTTACTCTCCGCACATATAAGTTTAGTATTGCCCTCAATGCGACAAAACGAATCAAAGCGTAAATAAGGAAATAAGAGTAAGAGTAAACCAGGGATCCGGGCATGATAAATAGCACTTGAGCTCCATATGCTTCTGGCATCATCACCTACGGTAATCTTATACAAAATATGAAATGCACAATATATTTGGATTTTTGTTGCTTTTTAAAAAAAAAGGTAATGTTACACCCCCACACATAAGCTTGAACACGGGTTTGAAAAATTAGGGTGTAAAAATTGAAAATAAACTAAGAGTTAAAATACTAAAAATACACGGGTTGCCTCCCGAGAAGCACTTATTTTATTAACGAGTCATCAACCAGACTCGTACTCCTCTTGCTTTATTTTTCTTCGAGTGGAAATTCCTCACTCAGGTCTATATTAACGTAAAGGAAAATTCCTTTTACTATTCCTTCGCCAGTCTCATCCAGGTCATACAACTTAGCTTTGTTGCAAGTGTTTTCCACTACGCTGTATATAAACGGTTTTTTTGTAACCTGTGGCATGGTTTTGTGATAATCTGCTAGGAACGATGCCATGAATGGAATAGCTTTCATTTTTCCTTCTTCGCACATGAGGTAAATTTCCTCACTTGTCAGCTTATTCAATTGCTCTTTATCATGGTAAAGTTTAACACGGTGTCCATTGACAATAAAGCTTCCTTTGTGTTTGTCATATAACTCGAATGATCCATACCATTTTGATCTGAGTTTTAGAGCTTTAAAGTTATATTTGGAATTGTATAAGAGAACTTTATCTTCGGCTTTGAATTCTTTCTGGATTCTAAGTTTCTTATCATGATAAGCCTTAGTTTAAGCTTTGTAGAGTTTGGAATTCTCATACGCTTGGAGTCTCAATTCATTAAGTTCATGCAATTGCAAGAATCATTTTTCTCCTATGATTTTGAGATCAGGGTTACAGCTTCTTAGGGCCCAGTAAGCACGATGTTCCATTTTAAATGGCAAATGGGCATGTTTTCCCATACAACAATCGGTACGGTATAGTGCCAATTGGAGTTTTGTATTCCGTACAGAATGCCCGCATAGCATTATCAAGTTTTCTAAACCAAACGGTAGGATTGTCTTTAACCGTTTTTTCGAGAATCCTTTTTAAGGCTATGTTGATGTTTTCAACCTGGCCATTGGTTTGGAGATGGTAAGTTGTAGCAAAACGATGATGAACTCCATATCATTTTAAAACTTTCTCCATTTGTTTCTTGTGGAAGTGAGTACCTCTGTCACTTATTAAAGCTTTTGGAATGCCATATCGAGAGAAAAGCTTTTTCAAGAAATTGATTACAACGTGTGCATCATTAGTGGGTAAAGCCTCAGCTACTACCCATTTAGACACGTAATCAATAGCAACGAGAATGTATTCAAACTTATAGGATTTAGGGAATGGTCCCACGAAATTAATTCCCCATATGTCGAATATTTCACTGACTTGGATGTTGTTTTGAGGCATCTTATCTCTTCGTGCGAGGCTACTAGAATGTTGGCAAGCATCATAGTTTTGAATAGAAAATTGTTGGCCAATAGAAACCAGTGTCAAAAACTTTATTTACTGTGGTAGAAGGACCATAGTGTCCCCCTATTAGACCATGATGACATTCATTAAGAATTTTTCTGGTTTTGAAACTGTAAACACATCTCCTGATCATTTCATCAAGGTATATTTTAAAGAGATATGGTTCGTCCCAGAAATAATGCTTAAGTTCCGAGAAGAACTTTCCTCGTTGGTCGTAAGTTAATCCTCTTTTAAGAAACTTTCCAACTAAATAGTCGACGAAATCAGCGAACCATGGAATTTGTTCTTCATCGTTTGATGAGACATTCATGAGGGTTTCATCAGGTAAATTATCATCGATATCGTCATCCCTTAATTCCCTTAGATTTGGATTTTCAAGTCGTGACAAATCGTATGCCGGGCTATTTTTTGCTCGTTTCTTATTTTTGATCTCGATGTCAAATTCTTGGAGTAGTAAGATCCATTGGATAAGATGCGGTTTAGAATCTTGCTTAGAAAACAGATATTTCAACGCAGAGTGATCGTGAAGACAACGGTTTTTAAGAGAACAAGGTACGATTAAAATTTATCAAACGCGAAAACTACAGCAAGTAGCTCTTTCTCAGTGCCGTATAATTTTGTTGTGCGTTGTTTAGAGTTTTGCTAGGGAAATGGATAGGACGGAAATGTTTTCCTTCACATTGTCCAAGCATCGCTCCAATAGCGATCGCTTGCATCGCACATAAGTTCAAACGGCTGCGACCAATCTGGTGAAACTATGTATTGCGCGTTTGTTAACTTTTCTTTGAGCGTTTTAAATGCCTTGATGGATTTTTCGTTGAAGTCAAAGACTGGGTCTTTTTTAAGAAGTTTTGTCATCGGACGAGAGATTTTGGAAAAATATTTGATGAATCGGCGATAGAATCCTACATGTCCTAGAAAACTCCTAATGGCTTTGACGGTAGTCGGTGGTAGGAGTTTGGCTATTACATCGATTTTTGCCTTATCAACCTCTAATCCTGCACTGGAGACTTTGTGACCTGGCATAATTCCTTATGTCGCCATTAAGTGACACTTTTCCTAGTTTAGCAAAAGATGGGCTTGTTTGCATCAGATGAGCATTTGTTCAAGATTTGCAGAACAAGAATAGAACAAATCTCCAAATACTAAAAAATTGTCCATGAAAACTTTCATAGAGGTTTCAAGCATTTCCTGAAAGATAGCGATCATGCATTGTTGAAAGGTTGCTAGTACATTGCAAAGACCAAAAGGCATACGCTTATAGGCATAGGTTCCATAGGGACAAGTGAATGTGGTCTTTTCTTGATCAACAGGTTCGATTGAGATTTGAAAATATCTAGAATATCCATTGAGAAAACAAAAGAATTTGTTCCCGGCTAGCCTTTCTAGCATTTGATCCATGAAAGGTAGAGGAAAATGATCTTTTCAGGTGGCTTCGTTTAACTTTCGGTAGTCAATACAAACACGCCAACCGGTGGCAGTTCTTGTTAGAACAAGTTCGTTCTTTTCATTCGTTACAACGGTGATTCCTCCTTTCTTAGGTACGCAATGGACATGACTTACCCAAGGACTATCTTCGATGGGGTAGATGATACCAGCATTGAGAAGTTTAATAATCTCTTTTTTTACACTTCTTTTATGTTTGGGTTAAGTCGACGTTGTCTTTGAATGACAGGTTTGGCATCATCCTCAAAGTTGATTTTATGTTTGCAAAAAGATGGGCTAATGCCTAGAATATCAGATGTTTTCCAAGCAAATACTTCCTTGTGCTTTTTGAGAACATAAACAAGACGTTTCTTTTTATCGTCTTTGAGTAGCGCAGATATGACTACTGGAAGAAGAGAATCTTTTCCAGATAAGCATATTCGAGATGTTTGGGAAGAGGTTTCATCTCAAGATCGGTTGGTGGATCTTGGATAGAAGTATTGATTCTTATTTTTTTTCTCAAGAGATAATTCTTTGAATTTATCCTCGACCTCTTCTTCTTGTTTAGGAATTTATTCGACATCGACAGTCATGGATTCTTTAAATTCTTTGTCGAGAGATTTTTCTTTGATCTTTTCTAATGTATTCAAGAATGGCTATGAGTCATCGAGCAATGCATCTAATTCTTCCTCCGTTACTTCATCAATAACATCCATGCGGAAGCATGTGTCATCATTGGAGTGAGAATGTTGCATAGCTTCGTCGATTAGGAAGGTGATTCTATCACCCCCAACTCCTAGATTGAGTTCTTTGTTTTTAACTCAGATGATAGCATCAGCGGTGTGCAGAAATGGTCTTCCTAAAATGAGAAGGACTTTGTCATCTTCCTCCATTTGTAGGATAATGAAATCCACAGGGAATACGAATTTTCCAACTTGGATGAGCATATTCTCAACAACTCCCATTAGGTATTGGTAAGTATGATTGACTAAGCGGATAATCATCTTTGTAGGTTTCAAGGTATTCTCAGAGAGTGGTGTGTATAGAGAATATGGCATCAGGTTGATGCTTGCGCAATGATCGGCCAAGGCTAAACATTCAACTGAGTTCGCTAAGGTACATGGGATCAGAAAGCTTCCAAGATCACCTAGTTTAGGCGGGAGCTTGTTTTGAACAATAGCTGAGCATTATTTTTTTAAGAAAGCAGAAGAGATTTGATCCATCTTACTTATGTTGCTCACGAGATCTTTTAAGAACTTTCCATAATTAACCATGCCGACTAAGACATCAACAAGAGGTACGTTGATCCTAACTTCTTTGATTAGATCAATGAACTTAGCATATTGTTCTTCCATTTTTCTTTGCGTAGGCGTTGAGGGTATGGAATTTTTGGTTTATACGCCTTGAGCGGTTGTGGATCAGATTTAGTTTTTTTGGAAGAAGACGGCTCTACTTCCTTTTTGGCTTCATCAGTCTCATCTTCACTATCATCATGGATGATGGTGGTGTTGGCATTTGGGTTGACAGGTAGATCATATGTCTTACTGCTCCGTGTAAATACGGCATTCGCATGCTTATTTTGAGCGGGTGGTGGTCAATAAGGTTTGTCATTTTTTGGGTTAGGTTTCGGGTTTGTTTGGGTATTACTCAGGAGTGATCCAGTTGGTCGGGCGGAACATTGTTAGGAATTCAGTTTTTAGTGAAGTGACGATCATTATCGATCTCACAAACCGGGCCAAATCATAGAAAGCCCATGGAAAGCCTGGTTTATCTTTTGTATAAAAGCCCTCTCCACACATGGAGAGGGTGTTGGTTGAAACATTTTACACACACTCTTTAGTGTGTTTCTCCCATCCATCTCTCTCTCTAGCTTTCTCTCTCTAGATATTATATGTGTGAAAAATAGGAACCTACAATTGGTATCAAGAGCCTCGGGTAGATTAGTGATTGTGTTTGCTTATCTAGCTTATTTCAAGCTTATTTTTCTTGCAAAATTCGTCCTTTTTTTTCAAAAATTTTGAAAAAAACATGAATTGTGGCTTTGTTTGTGGATAGATTCGAAAAAGACGTGTACTTTTGTGTTTAGAACAAGCTCAAGTAGCTTATCTTGAAGTCCTACAACTTAATTCATCAACTTATTGTGTTTTTTAGGCTTTTTAGAAAGTTTTTGAAAAAATTTCATACTAGAGAGTTATCTTGTGTTCTTGGTAGAGAGTTGTGTATTTGCTATAATCTAAACAGGTACAACAAGTACGAAAGCGACTTGTGTACTTGCTCGATAGTGACTTTTTTGGCATCATTCATTTTCAGTGAGTTATCAGAGTAGAGAGTTAGTAGATTAGAGAGTTAACAAAAGCAAAGAGTTAGCAGAGCAGAGAGTTATTAGAGTAGAGAGTTAGTAGAGTAGAGGGTTATCAGATAGCGAGTTATCAGAAGTAGAGAGTTATCAAATGTAGAGAGTTAGTAGAGTAGAGAGTTATCAGATAGCAAGTTATCAGAAGTAGAGAGTTATCAGATAGCGAGATATCAGAAGTAGAGAGTTAGCAGAGTAGAGAGTTATCAGTAGCGAGTTAGCAGGTACATTGAAGAAATTTTCCAAGGTCAAATTCAAAAGGTATGTTGCCCAAATTTTTCCAAAGTAGTGAGTTGATAGAGACTTTCATATAGTGACTTGACATTCATTTTAGCGAGTTGTATTAGCGAGTTGTGACAGGGGCAAATTGAAGACCTTATCTAAGCTAATTACTAAACGTTACTCTGACGATTTTAAAACTCATTAGTGATTTGTCATAATTCCCTAAAGACTTGACCATTTTCGTAGAGGTTTGCCACTTCAGACTTTGACAAACTCGAACCACAATCACAATCAAGGACTTAAAAGATAATAATTCAACACAAACAAACCTTAATACAAATCAATAAACATTTACGGTTTTCTATTGATTTGGTAAAATCCCGTGAAAGACACAATTCTTTCTCGGTTTAAATCATAGATTTGTAAAATCCCGTGAAGTATAATTTCATTCATTTAACCACATCATCAATCACTTAATCTACTTTAGATCCTTAATTTCATTTCACATATCGAACTTCAATGGAATCTTTGAATTCAAATTCACAAGAGAGAGAGTTGCATCAGTTGCAACAAATGCAAGACAAAGCAAAGGAAAGTTGCATGACATCTTTTTAGCTACTTCATTTATTTCTATAGGTTCTTTCATACGATGTATCAAAATCCAAGAGAGTTTCCGAACGTGCAATCATGACATTCTTTGGTCAAGATAATGAGACTTTCACAAGTACGATGTTCCTTTACATAGATCAATTACTAAATCAACTTGACAAAGATGAATTCCAAGAAGATAAATCCATGGCTGCATTTTGGGTGCTCAACAATCAGTTTCAGAAGTTCATCGATCGGTAGTACTTCTTGGATTATGATAGTGAAATGATAGAAAAGCTTTTTGCTGAATTCACTGGAATCAAAGTTAAACACTTTAGAGAAACACTACTCCTACACATGGGTAATGTTAAGAAGTCTCTTGCTGAAAGAACACGTCATAAAAGACAGTATGATAGAAGGATGAATGAAAGACAGATGCAGTCAAAAGAGAGTAAGGTTGTTTCGAGTAAAGCATTGGATGCTAGTTTAGTTGTTATAGAATGCAGTGGGACAAAGTCAGATGAGCATATTACAAGCAGCAGTTTAGGGACTTATATCACACATGTTGTGAATACAGATATCAGACCAGTAAATGACCAAGTGCCATCTGCTGAGGTACATTTAACTGCTTAACATAATGTCCTTGCTAATGAACAACTTCATACTGATCAATCTGACCAAAGTTATGACACATATCTGTTGGAAAAGGTTGATAGCAATACCACTCCTGATTTAACAAATATGTAGCATAGGGGAGGAGAGATTGACCAGGATGCTGAACAATATAAAGTAAAAAAGTCCTTTGCTTAAAGCTGAGCTTGTCAAATCAAAAGAAATAAGTGAAAAAGAAACGTATAATGAACTTTCACGCAGGTTTTTATTACTTGAAAAACATTGTATTTCACTTGAAATTTCAATACAACAAAAGGAAGAAAGTTTCAAAGTAACAAACCATGTAAGAACCAGGATGCTCCTGAGTTTCGTGAATTTTTTGAGATAAATGATTTGAAAGCTCAGCTACAGGCCAAAACCACACTAATTTGCAACTTGATGAATCAAATTAAAATTGTGAAGGAAGCAAGTAATGAGGCCAAAGTTAAAAATGATATAGATGTAATTGAAACTATTAACATCGAATTAGAACACAGTGTGCTAAATTACTTGCAGCAAATGAGCAACTACATAAAGAAAATGAGCATTTGAAACAGACTTATAAAGAACTTTACGATTCAATTAAAAAGACACGCATTCAGAATAAAGACAATAGTGACTCTTTAATTTCTCAAATTAATCAAAAGTCTATCGAAAATGTTGATTTAAAAGCTCAGATTCAGGAAAAGGTTTTTGCAAATGCAGCATTAAAAAATGAATTAAGGAAGTTAAGAGGAAATAGCGTGGATACTAAGTTTGGCGATGCATCAATCTTGGGGAAACTGCCTTTACAACCATCTAGAAACCATTCAGTTGTTAGACAACTGAATGTGTTTAAGTCTGAATGACCTAGAATTTCAAAACCACGGTTTGCCTCCCAAGTTGATGAGAAAAATGTTTTATCAAAACTAGTCACTCCTCATTATTTGCCTAAAGTTTGAGAATATGTGTATGCAAAACCTAATCACGTGATTTCACCTGGCTCATCTAGGAATAGTCAAGAATAATCTTATGGTTCTAATGATATGGCTCATAATCACCATCTAGAGGAAGCTAGGAAAAAGACACAAGAAAGAAATAGGAATTCAAAACCTAGTGTGATGCCTTCTGTTAGACTACAAAACACTGCTAATGGTAGTACTCTAAACCCTAAGAGAACGAATCAAACATCTAGGAGTTTGCCTACATCTAAGAGTAGTTGTGTAACAATTATGGTTGTGCCTAAAACAGATCACTCTAGGAATTCTAGTTCTTTTTCAGATTCCAAACATTTCTTTTGTTCTACATGTCATAAATGTGTCTTTAATGCAAATCATAACAAAACTCCTGAATGAAGTGAATTCACGTAAGGTTAAACCCCATAAGACTAAAAACAGTAACGACCCCGTAGAACAGAAGAGTCATACTCAGAAACCTGGTAGGGAGATATTTTCAAGACATAGGTTTTCTACCAAAAAGACTTCAGCTGTGTATGAGAAAACATCTCCTAGATCTTGTCTTAGGTGGAAATCCACGGGAAAAATTTTCACAACTGTTGGTATAAAGTGGATTCCTATAGGAAAATTATTCGACTCTTGCATGGGCAAAGTTGACAGTGAGCCTCCAAATGGTTCAAATGATTATATCACTAACACATATGAATGCGATCAAACTCTTAATGTCAGTGCAGGTATTCTTAACTTAAGTGCAGGTACATCTTGTAATCCTAAAAATAAAAGACTCAAAGTTTGGTTGCCAAAAAGACTGATATCGTATAAACCAATGGTTCAAGGGATTCAAATCTAATGCACATAAACAATGACGTCTGTTCACATCAGTTCAGGCCTCGCTCTTCAACGATAAAATTATGTCTTTTCACATCAGTTTAGGCCTCTTTCTTCAACGACAAATGGCGTCTGCAGACAACACTTTAGGCCCCGCACCTCAAAGAAAAGAAAAGTGTACGATTCAGTGCGCTTTATCTTCAAAAGAAGAGAAATCTTCTTGTATCCTATGTATATATTTAAAAACAAAAAGAAAAATACAAAAATATAAAACCTACAAAAACCATAAAAAATTAGAAAAATAGAAAATACCAAAAATATTTTTCAAGACATGTCTTCTGAAAATCGATAACATTTACAGACCTAGAAATGTCATTCAATAATCACACGGGTCTTTAAATACAGTTCTCGAGCAAAAGTTCAATCTGTTTTAAAACATGTCTTCTCATGGTTTGCAGTTATTTTAGACCTGCACATACCGCTTTTCAATATGAGGAAAAGCTTGTCTAAAAAAGACAGTTGGTTCCTGACAACGGGTAATTAATTTCTTCTGGGCATGGATTACTTCATATCCATGCATCATGGGTTATGAATACTTTGTACCATTGACCCATCTTTTTACAATATCTAGTGTAAGGTTTAGTGCACTTATTTGTCAAAATAAGAGAAATCTTATTTTTATTAGTAAAAAGTTGTCTTCATAATGAATCAGTTTCAGTTATCACAAAAAGATTTTCAAAGACAATTCGACTACTCAAACAATGACTACAGCTCTTTAAGTAGAAAATGGGTCATTATTTGAGGGGGAGAAAGTGCCAGAAAATAATCTTTTAAAACGGTCCTTCAAAATAAGTCACGAAATAAACGGATAAAGTTTTTGATAATGACGTATAACAATTTAAAGGGGAGTTAATTTATATTAACTACAAGGGCTTTAGATGTCATTTGTTTCAAACTTTAGGGACTTATTTTCAATTTAAGACTTAGTGAATTCAGGCTTTAAACTACATACGACTAATATTGCCAACACCTTATAGTTTGTAAAAAGACTTAGGAATGTTTGGAAATTCTTTCATAGTTTTAAAAGTCTTGAAGTTGATTCTCACAGAATAGATTTAAGCTTATTAATTCTTCGAACACGATCTCAAGTATGGGTGCGTACAAGGTTTTGCAGATTCTGAGGTATCGAAACCAGCAAGGGGGAAGGAGTAGTTACACTAGAACGTACAACAAGTAGACATGATAGAGTCCATAGCCTTCTTTCATTTTAGGCCATTCTGGGAAGACAAATGTCATAACCACAAAGAAAATCAGTGTCTTAACTTGTTACTTTCGGGTGCACCCATTTTTACATATAGCAGCGGAAGCTAATCTGGGGTATTACTTCAAGGTACAATAGTCATAATCATAGAAAACGAATCAAAAAGAGTCGTTTTTGAAAATTTAGTTATCATTCATTATTTCATCAGAGTTTTTACAAACGAAAGGTCCCAAAATCTAAAACATAACATTTGAATGATAACAGTTTTGCCATCTTCAAGTCCACGCCACTCCGTGCCATAGGTTGCTTAATTACCTGAGATAAAACATGCTAAAAAGTCAACACAAAGGTTGAGTGATATTCATAGGTTTAAGTTAAATAATTTGAATGCAAATTTGATATTGGGTTACGTTGTTATACACCCGTTATAAAACAATATTATTAATGCCATTAGCTCATGAATCCGAAACCTTGGGATATGTTTGATACGTTATAGCCCCAACGGGTGCCTTTGCCAAAACACCCGCAGTTATATTCTAATGATGTGCAATTGGTTACCGATATTACTGGGTACACCAACGGGGAGTCCAACCCAAATAGATCTATTCACAACATTCGCGCTCACTCCGTAGAGTAATTAACGGTTCATGATATTGGGGACTTAAAGGCAAAATAGTTACTTAGGCAATAATAAATCAGGATAGCATACAGAAATAATTGCATTCATGGTTTAAGCATGTATCCCCCTCACGGGTTTATGAAATATTTAAAAGATTGAATTGCGAGGCTATGAACTCACCTTAACAGTATAGGGAAAAATGATTGATCGCAAAGGTATATGAAATGAAAGTAACGACTTCGTCACACGCAACCTGGGGTAATATGTCAAGTCTTAGTATGATTGTTATGTTTCAAATCTTTATAAAGTATAATGTATATCTTTGATTGAATTATTATGGAGTATTGTATCACCGTTTGGGCCATCATAATTCAGAGGTCATTCAGTAAATGTTTGAGGAGCTAGGGCACTTTAAATCGTAAACCCAACAACTCAGTCAGAACGTAATACCAAGATGAAACCCCTTAATATGAAGCTCCCTAGAATTGTGGTACGATATAGATTCGGGACATAATTTATAAAGCACATCGATGATGAATTATATAATAGTTATAACATAATCGGTTTTAAACGTTTTGCTCAATTAATTAAAGTTATGTTTTGTAAGGTTTTGAATACATTTTTATACTTTTTCAAAATGTTACATTTTAGACCATTGAGAATGAAAAATGGCAAAATATACCATTAGAGTTTGCACTTTTACGAGTTTGGTCCTTCTAGTTTAATAGATGTACAAAATAAACCTTGCACTTTGGAAAGTGACATAATAGACCCTTATAGTTATAAATTTGATAAAATGACATTTTTAGTCCTTTTAGTTATAAGTTTTAGAAAGTTACGATATATACCATTTTGCATGAAAAATAGATCATTTTTAGTCCAAAATCCATAATAATGATATTTTTCAAATATGAAAAGTAATTTACAGGTTATAGCTTATTGATATAAGCTAAAATATGAATATTTAACATAACAAAAGTTCAAAATAACGATTCGTTAAGCTAGAAATCGAAACGGGTCAAATTAGGGTTTCAAAAAAATGCGCGGGTTTTAAGCTCAAATTCTTTCAAAACTTAATAAAGTA
The DNA here is from genome assembly GCA_026074375.1 of Tanacetum coccineum. Lineage (NCBI taxonomy): Eukaryota > Viridiplantae > Streptophyta > Magnoliopsida > Asterales > Asteraceae > Tanacetum > Tanacetum coccineum. The sequence continues at coordinate 44,325 of BQNB010014192.1, read as the reverse complement.
CTTATTATAATGTTAGATAATTAGAATAGATTATAACAATAGTTTACAAGTTTAGCTTATAGATTAAGTAAAAACATAAAATTAGGGTTTCATGAGCTTGGTTTGGATAAAAAAGGTAAAACACATATGTTTTTAGTTCAAAGCTATTAACAAGAGTTTAAGCATGATCATATGAACATTATAAGGGTATGAAAACAGATTGTAAGCTTATGGAACCTGGTTTTGAGCTTATAGCTTGGAAACGGGTTAAAATTAGGACTTTTAGCTTCATACGCCTAAAATAACAACTCCGAGGATTCTTTTCTTGGTTTCTTTTGCTTTACTTATGATCTTGAGACTTCTTAAGACCTTTTTGAGCAAAGAGTTGCTACTATTATGGGTTATAGAAAGAAGAAGTGAGGGATGAGTTAGAATGAAGGGTTATGAGCCCTATTTATAGTCGAATAGTACCTTGGTGGCCAAGGAGACTTAGAGCTCAAGGTTAGGACATATGTACCAGCTAGAGGATGATGTGGGAAGGCTACATGATGAGTTGCTAAAGCTAGAGACTAGATTGAAGTGTTGTTTGAGTCCTTGTGGTGCCGCGGGTAAGAAAGAAGAAAAGAGAGGCCATGTGGCCAAGTTGGTGGCTAAGGAATGAAAGGAGGTGCTTGTAAGCTGGTTAAGGGTGAGTGTGCTTAGTCATTGAGGTGCTTGTTTGCAATATGGAACTTTAAAATGGGTCAAAATGAGAAAAAGGTGTATACGGGTTCATTTAGGGCTCATTAGGGTTTTTAAGCTTGCATTTCATGTATACTTGTTTAATAACGATGTATTAATGATTACAAGACTTGTATTAAGAGTTATTAACAAGATTTGATAGGTGGTTTGGGTTTAAAATAAGCGAAAATGAGTAAACGGGTCAAAAGTTTAAATTAGGGTTCAATTAGGGTTTTCTAGATTTAATTCTTGTGCATTGTTGTTAAAATGGTGAAATGATGATGGAATGTGATTTGTAATGTTGTAATTTATGTTATTACAACTTATTTGAGTATTGGTTTAGGTTTACAATGGATAAAAACAAAGAAACGGGTCATGGTTTAGAAACTAGCTTGGTTTTAAGGTTTAGGGTTTTGAATTAGGGTTTTGAGTGTAAAAATATGTATAAGAGCTTATGAGTAGAATAATTAGGGTTTATACATTTTATATTGAGTGTAGTAGCTTGTACAAAAGTGGTGGTGAAGAAACTAGAATGAAAACGGAGGTAAAGCAGTTATTTTGAATGTCATGCTTAATGACTTATACATTGTGCTTTTAAAGACTTGTACTTTGACTTGGAGGGAGTTTATATTTCAAATGAGATGTTATATTACTTGTACATATGCTTTAGTAACTTGTACATTCACTTTAGATATTAACCTTTCATGGAATTTTGGTTTAGAGGTATACGATAACGGTTCAAAGCCTGACTTGATATAACGGTGCAAATGGTACATTATATGAGTTATGTACTTTGTAAAAATGATATTAAGATATTGACTTGATATGTTATGATCTTTGCTTGTCATATATGTAGATAGGATTGACATAGGTAGGTTGTGTGAGCTCTTTAACTATAGAAATGTAAATTATGATACATAATGTAATAGAAAGAAACAAAAATTTTATTACCATGAAAAAGTAGCACTTAACATAGTAAGTAGATATTACATTTATAAAATACTGGAAAATTACGGGTTTTTATATGTCTGTAGGTACTTCATCATCTGCCATATAGCTCCAGTCAAAACCAGCTCCATCAACAACCAACGTGGCTTCGGAAGAAGTTTCTTCCACATTTACAGTCATTCTAGAGCTATCTTGATTCCTGTTCATGCTATCTTGGTTCCTAGGTCCTCTGCACTCTCTAGCAATGTGTCCCATCTTGTGACAGTTGAAACACTCTACCTTGGACCTGTCATATCCAGCTGTGTCACTTCATTTATAGTGATCTTTCTACCAGATTTCTAGAAAAACCTTTTTGTCCTTATGCTTAGCAATGCTAACTACCACTTTAAATACATCTCTTCTAAGTCATCTTCATGGATTTGTTCAAGGTCTTCATGTACAAGTTGAGACCCGTTTGGTTGATTGGCTAAAAATGCATAAACAGGGGCATAACTTAAGTTAACAGTACTAACTTGAGTACTAGCAGTGCTGAGTGCTAGCAGGGCTAACTTGAGTGCTAGCAGGGCTAACTTGAGAGTTAGTAGTACTAACTCCATAAGCAGTATTAACTTCATTAGTACTGCTAGTAGATGACACAAAAGCTACGTTCTGGGAAATTGAGCTTGAGCTTGCAGTTTATTTAACCTCTTGTTTAACAATTTTGAAATTCTTATAGAGATCATCAAAGTTCATTGTGTCTAGATCAGGTTTATTCCTCCAGACCACAACATGAGTATTCCACTCAGAAGGCAGACTTCTCAAAAATTTCAAATTGAGATCTTGTGAAATATTTTCACCTAAGATAGCCAGTTGACTTACAATCTTCTGAAGCCTGTTAAAAATAGAGTTAAGAGACTTTGTGCTTGGAGCACTAAAGTTCTCATACATTTGCTTCAGGAGAGTCTTCTGAGTCTTCTTTATGGCTTCATTACCACCAAATCTTATTTGTATAGCAGCAAACAAAGTCTTAGCATCCTTGTACTGATTAAATGTCATTAGATGTTCATTAGGAAGTGCCATCAGTAACATACTTCTTGCCTTCATATCATTTTTCTTTTGAACCTTTTCTTTAGTAGTTACACGACCTGGTATTAGTGTAGTTGAGGTACCATCAGCATTTGTTGTTGTTTTAGCTACATGTTTGAATGAGTTTTTATTCTCTATGACATCCCATAGAGCATAGTCTTGTACTTGAAAGTATTGCTTAATCCTTAGCCTATACATATCATATTCACCCTGTTTGAGAGTGGGTAACTTTGCAGTAGTAGTGATTTGAGTAGTTTCAAGATCCATCTCTTCCTTGCGAGTAAAGAGTTCTTCTTGTTAGTTTCTTCTAGATCAAAGTTTCAGAACACAAGCTCTGATACCACTTGTTGATCCCAACTTAAGATCTATTCCTTAGCTTGTAAAGGTTAAGTTACTTTGGATAAATCCAAAACAACTATGGTAAAAACTTTATGAATACTAAAGAGTATGCGGAATCTACTCTTTAATACTTAGAAGAATACTAATGAAACAGTAAACTGTATGAACAATGATATTACTGAAAAGCTCCAATATTATTATCAATAATACGAGTACTCTGTGTAGTACTAGGGTTTACAACCTTAAAGCTATGTATCAAAACGTATATCTCTATTGTGCATGCAATACCATAACCTAGGATCTCCTTTTATACACTAAGGAGTCCTTTACAAGATAACTTCAAATATTCTATAATTCTAATCTTATACGTATCTTTCTAACTATATAGAATATTCACTGAATAAGTCAATACATATCACTTCACACGTCTTTATCTCTTTAGTAGTCTTCATGCAGCAGTCTTAAGTCCTTCAGCAGTGTTAAGTTAGTACTGGCAGTACTAACTTACTTCTAGCAGTACTAACTAGTTAATACTGGCAGTTGTAACTTGAGCAATACAAAGTCTTTGGCTTGGCAGTACTAAGTGTAATGAGTTTAATTCCCAACACTCTTGGTTAGTGTCTTCAGCTTTGGGTTGATGAGAGGATTTCTTGTTTTTTCCTAATGCACATGCTGAACATAGATGATCTTTCGGAAATTTAAGTCTTGGAATGCCTCATGCAAGACAGTCTTTAGCTAGCTTGTTAAGAGTACCGAAGTTAAGATGTGATAATCGACGGTTCCATAACCAGCTCTTAGTCTTTGACGCTTTGGATAGAAGACAGATCAGAGATGTTTTAAGCATGTCATCACGAGAAATTGCATTCAAATTTGTGTCCTAGTATCCAGAAAGTAGATTAACACCTTCTAAATTACAAATAAAGCATGTGTTTTTCCAAAATTCAACTTCAAGATCCGTGTCACAAAATTAACCAACAGAAAACAAGTTATGTACAAGCCCCTCGACGTAGTTTACTCTTGAGATAGTAACATTTCCCAGCTGATAGTCACCATACCCCATAATCCTTACCTAGAAATTTACTAACAAAGTTCATGAGCTGAGAGCGGTTCCCTATCATGTGTTTCGAACATCTAGAGTCCAGATTCTAGAGAACAATCTGGACAACCTGTCATGACAAGAGAAGAAGACGATGGAATATCTGTAGCATTGGATCCCCATGTATGATTGAGTTCTGAGTGGTTAGCATTCATAGATTCTATAATCTTAGCCTTTTTACTCGAACCTACATTTTTAACATTTTTGGGTTTCCTGCTATAGACTTTAAGCTCTAGTTTTTGTGTTTTAATTGAGTAGGAAGTGGCTTTCTTAGGAGGAACTACGTTAGCTGAAGTGATCATAGTTAAAGGGCACAAGTTACCAACTATAGTGAAAGTTCTTCTTGTTGGTTTCCACTTAAGTCCTACTTTAGTGAATACATGACCCGTAGGTTTTAAAATACTTTGTTTTTTATGTTTCTTATCAGATTTAGCACGGCTATTCACATTTTCCATAAAATTAAGAAGACACATATCATGAATACCATCAAACATAGATTTCTTACAAGTAGCAGAAATAGGTTCAGAATTCGTATTTAACAGTGAATGCTTAACATCAACATCAAAAATAGGTTCAACAACATGATTCTTTTTATTAACTTTCCTAGGTTGTACTTTTACTTTATTCTTCATGTTCCTACTTGGTGTTTGCGAGATCCTATCTTTCTTTTTATTGCATGTAGGCTTTGATCCGAAATTACTTGTAGAACACTTCAATCCTGTAGGAGACAACACAGGTGTGTTAGAATCTAATGTCTTAAATGACTCTACCTATTTAATGTTGCTTGAGGATGTGAGAGGTTCAACAAACCTAACTTTCTTGACCTTGTTTTTGGGTGTGACATCAACCTTTTTCTCATTAAGTTTAATCGCATGTATCTCTAACAAATACCAGTAACTCTTGAATTCGTTAGGCATTAATCATGTCGTTGTGTGGTGTTTATTTATGATAGTTCAAATTTTAAATTTATATTTTTCCGACTTAATAAAAAACAACACTTTAACGGGCAGTATACTCGGTCGGTGGTAGATTCGTGGTAAGTAGGGTGTTGAACACTTGAAGCGAGGTTAAATTTATCAATTTATTTATATTTTGATTTAGCTAATCTGAGTTAGTTATAATCTAAGTCAAACCTATGCTAATCCTATGTTAGTTCTAATCCTAATTCTAATAGGTAAAAGGGGGGGTTTTAGCCAGAGAGACTAACACGAGTTTGTTCGGTGACTATAATCAATTCAAGACACTTTAACCCACGCAAGCGAATTAACAGAAGATAAAAGAGCGGTCGAGCCTTATGATAGAAAATTGTATTAACCATTATTAATTCGATTAGAACGTTGGTTTGTTTATTAAGTGCAATGATTTCTTCTCTCGAGGTGGCATATCATTCTTATGACTTAGGCGGGTCTTCTTCCTAAGACCTAGACACATTAATTCTATTACAATTAAAGCATCCACATAAAACATCCTTATTTGCTGATTATAATCTATCTAAGGGATTAAAGCAATGGTGATCTTGTTAAACCCTAGCTCATAGAGACTTTACCCACTTACTGCTTAAAGGTAATTTATACTCTAGTATTCCTTTTGTCCAACTATCCAATGGAATTAGTATATTATTTGTTGAATTATCTAGGTTCACCTTCTAGTCAACACATTTAATAAACCATTGGTAGTTTCCAATTAACTTGTTAAGTCCGAAGCGTATCCTAGACACAGATTTAGCAAGACAATATTTGTGATCCTATGATTCTGGATGTATAAATCACTATATGGAGAGCTATCCCGATATCTAGATTACTTGGTCTGTATTACTAGATCCAGTTGAATGATAGGTTGCATACAAAAGCACGTAAACAAGTATAAATTGATAAATAGAAACAAGCATTCAACGATAAATTAAGAAATCAAGATAAACAAAACCAAACATTCAAATTTTCATAATAATGGCTAATACCCAAAGGTGTTAGCCTTCAAACATCATAATAAATACAAGAGCAATTATTTAGCCAAGGTAAACTAACCGAGTTAATGAATGATACCAAAAACTGAACGATTACTAAAGTATATGGAATTACACGTTGTCTCCTAATGATTGGAATGCGTTACAAGACCTCTTCTGCACTTTTTCTCCTTTGAAAATCGACTTTTGTGGTTTAGGTATCGAGAATATGATTTTGTACACTTAAAACTCATTTTTGAGTTTTGTATTTATAGGGTCTGGAAGTCGGTTCGATATGGCGTATCCAAGGGATTAGATACGGCGTATTGGAGTTTCTTAGAGTAGAGACCACATTTGATATCTTCCAGAATATTCATATACTATATCTTGAATACGGCATATTGACTTTCTAGATATGGCGTATTGAGCTTGTTTCCTTTGTGGTCTTTGGTAAGTGCAGGCACGGATACGCCGTATCTTTCTTGATGGACACGACGTATTGGTCTTCAAAATAGTAATCTTCAAAATATCTTAATTTAAGCTCAAAAATGCGCGCCATTTGCTAATATTCACCAAGTACTCCGTAAATACTGCAATTCTTAAATATGAACGATTAAGTAACAATTCTTTTCAATAATTATATAAAATGGGTTAAATACATGGGACAAATGATGCTATAAAATAGACGTTATTTGATGTCATCAAATATCCTCCCACTTGAATCCTACTTGTCCTCAAGTAGCCTTTAGAAGTCTATAAAAAATGTATCCCTAAGGATATTTTCCGTTAAAGCAGTTATTTGATCTATTACAAGTACACAACCAAACATCTCACGAAATAGGAAGATGAAAACACTTAAATCACTCAACTAATCTATGTGGTAACATGTAACTAATTCGCTTAATTGCTCAGTCGTGACGAGTATTTTATCATAAGGTTGGCAAGGATACACATCTCTACCGCTAAAGCTAAAGAGTAACAAGTTTATAAAGGTAAATAAGGGTTTATATAAGAAGGCTTATGGTTGATTACTCTAACTAATCTTTATCGATACCAACATTCTAGGAGGGTGACAAAGACCACACATACACACTCATAACGATGAGATAGACACATGTGACTGCTTACTCCCACCTCGAATAAGCTAAAGAGTAGGACTAGTAGACTAATATAGGTTATGGATCTTCTAACTTTTACCAATAGTAATAAACCAACAAGGCAGCTGAGACATGCATACATAGCCGTAACAACAGAATAGACTTTGATCGCATCCTCATCCGCATAAAACCCATGGTTAATGATTAGGAAAGGAAATTAAATTGTTGTTAAATAAAAATTACGAAACAAATAGATTAAGTCTAAAATACAAGTTGCTAGACACTTTTTTCCAACCGTTACCATGATACAGACACAACTATTTACAAACGTCTTAATCATAGATCAAAAACAACAATCTAAGTTGGCGTTCTTATAACGGTCAACTTCCCAAACATCCCAAACTTTACATACTTTACAAGGCAAGTAGCGATATCTTCCACTTTATACAATACTCTACATCGTCGATTTGTATCAATGAAAAATCGATCCTTCGTGTAATTCCTTCGGTAGTTGCGAAACAATTATCTCTAAATTTTTATTCTCTTTTTTGTTGTAATTTTTCTGATTTTTTTTCTCTTTTTTTAACAATATACTACAAAACTCGGTGTAGTTTCACCATCTTCATGATCATAATAATTCTGGAAAATTCCTTCATTCTTCGGACGTACCATTAATTGCGATGGTAGTAAAAATACATGAGTTTTGACTACTAATATACATTCCCATTTGCAATGTGCAAATTTCTTCCAACCGTACCAAAATAGACACAAGACTTAGGAAATACAAACTTTACACTTTAAGCAACTAGAAACTATAAAACAAACTTAATCTAACAGGGTAGGCTAAGGTGTAAAGGTGTAACAAAACAAATAGTTGGTGTAGTTCCTAAAGGATTGGCTCTACGGGTTGTTCAAGGGGTATCTTACTATTAAAATGAGAGTAAACAAAGAGTTTATATGGGGGTTAACTAACCAGTGTAGTTAGTTAATAAGCAACATGTAAAGGCGATTTAGGTGTAATCCTAAAAATTTACCAATTTAAACAAGTTACTCCATCTAAATCCATAGTACTCATTATTGCGATCTTGAATAGATATACCAAGCCAAGTTCTAAAGTCTACAACATCACCGACACACTTATATTTTTATGGAATTTGGGTAAACATTTGGAAATGGATAGGTTAAATACTCACAATATCTAACAAGGGTTATTGTGTGCATGTTATGTAACAAGTAATTATCACAACAATATGCTTGAAATTTTTTAAATTTGAGCGTGGGGGGGGGGGGTTGTGCGGTGGGGGGAGGGGAGGCTGGGTTGGGGTGTTGTTGAGACTCGTTGGTTCGGTGTAGGGAGTTAGTGGGTGGGGTAAGATTTGTTTTGTTGTTTCTGGTTGCGCGGGATTGGGTGTTGGGTAGGGGGGCTAATGGTTGTTTGTTTTGTAGGTTGGGAGGGGGGGTGGTGGGGGGGGAGTGCTTGGGTTTTTTGGGGGTTGTGGCTGTGTTTGATGGGGTTAGGTATATGGTAGGGTGTTGTTGGATGGTGTGTTGGCGTTTTGGGTGATGGTTGGGGCTGTGTAGGTGTTTGGCGTTGGTGGGTCGGTGGTGTGTGTTTGGGGTTGTGGTTTTGGGGTTGGGCTTATTTGGGTTGTGAAAGTGTGTGTTGTTGTGGTGTGTTGGGTAGTAGGTGGTTTTTTCTTTTTAATTTTTCTTTTTTAATTTCTCTTAGTTTCCTTTTTTTTGTTTTGTTATTTTTTTTCTTGCGCATTTTGAATCTTCTATAATTATTTGTGGGGGTGGGGGGCTGGCGGGGGGGAGGGGGGAGATAGAATATGGTGCTAGGGGGGGGTGGGCGGGTGGGGTGGGGTGGGGGGGCGGGGGGGTATGGGGAGGGACTGAAGTTTTGGTGGGGTTGGTTTTTTGAGCTGAAGGTTGTGTGATTTGAGTTGTTAGGTGTTGACTATAGTTGTGAATATGTTAGTTGGCGGTTGAGTTGTGGTGGGGTTGTATGAGGGTCATGTGTTTGTTTGCGGCTTCTACGGGTGCTTTCTGGTGGCTGTGAGTTTTGTGGAGTTGTATTGATTTTTTTGATTGGAGTTTGCTAGTTTTGCGTTTTGGTGTATGTTTTTTCTTGTATTTAGGTTTTATTTGTTTGTGTGAATATGGGTTTTTAGGATCGTTGGTGTGTTTTTATGTATAGTATATTGGTCTGGATGATTGGGAGTAGGAGGGGGGTGGGGTGGGGAGTATGTGTGATTGTTTGAGGGGGGGGGGTGGGGTGGGAGGGGCAGCAGAGGTGTGGGGGGATTTCTTGGGATATGGCTGTGGGCCGGGTGTAAGGTGAGAAGTGAAAGTGTTATCTAAATACATAAAAAATTCATAATCAAAACCCGACAAAATACCAGTAAGTAGAGCTGGAATCATTCACAACACAGGAGTGTAATGTTATAAGAGTAAATGGTGAAATGGAGGTTACGGAGGGGTGCGAGTAAGCGTTGTGGAGGATAGCAGTCTGATAAGGAATCTTATATTAATTGATAATTAAGGGGTTGTAAGGAAGGGAGGGGGTGGTCGGGGGAAAAGCGGTTAACTTTATGTCTGGAATTGTGCGCGGGTGTGTGTTTGATGTTGATGGATATATTGGAGGGGTTTGTAATTGTTATGCTCGTGGGTGTGGTATTGCGGCGAGAGGGGCTTAAGGTCGCTTAAGAAGTTTTTTTACTTAGTTGGTTATTATACCTTCGTACACGCTTATGTAGGGGGGTATAGGTCGGTCTATTGTGGTGGGAACATGTTTGGGTGAATGTCGTGTTATTTTGTTGGCTGATGTGGATAGGATTAGAGGTTGGGATTATTGGTCATCGATGGAGTGTATGCGGTGCCGGGAATCGTTTAGATGTGGGAGTGTGTTGGGCCGGATCGGGGTAGATATAAGGAATACTTGAGAGAGTGTACTGTGTAGTTTTTCTCTTTTTTTTTTTTTTTTTTTTTTTTTTTTTAAAATTTATTTTTTTATTTTTTTAAAAAATAAAAGTTACACATTAAAAGTAAATGCGTATCGGGTGATATACAAAATAAATTATATTTTAAATGATATAATAATGTTTTAGAAAAACACTTAAATTATAAACACAAATATAACAAAAAATGAAAAAATCAAACTAAAAAAATAGAATTAACACCCAATTAAAATCTCTAAATTTAACAAGAATAATCGAATAAAAGAATAAGAATCAATTAACTAAATAAAATGTCAGATATAAAGTGACGGGAAACAAATTAACTATACTTGTTAATAAGTAAATAATTTTATAGGAAATAAAGGAATAACGAGGGGGAAGGTTCATTTTTTTAAAAATTAAAAATAAAATACTAAAAAAATTATAACTTATAAAAAAACAAAAAAAAAATATTTTCATTCTATAAAGCAACTAAAGAACATAAACAAACATAAAGTACAATAGAGTAAGTTATATATAATGAAGTATTTTTAAATATATGCACCATGAAAATTTTTTTTTATTAGAGAATTCAATGAATAAAGGAAAGAGAATATTAAGGGAAAGAGAAAAGAAGAAGTGTGACACAATGTTTCTGTTAAAAATAAATTATAGTATTTTGGATGGGTTTGATTTAATTTTTAGAAATGGAGCTTAGTTATGTGAATTCGGAGGTTACAAAGATGTTAGGGTGAGTGGATGTGAGTAATAAAGATAGAAAATATTTCGTTTATAAGCTAATGTAGGTAGCGGGGATGTGTATGCGGAGGGATTTGTTTGTAGTGTTAAAGTGATGATTTAGAGTATGGGTAGATCTTTGATAGCTAAATAATTTATATATATTAAGATTTTAAATAAACTTTAAATTATTTAATATCACGGTAAGTGGTGGCGTAGGGAGTGGAGGTTAGTAGGTGGTGGGATTAGGGGGGGACATAGGAGTGGGAGTGAATGGGGGGGGGGCGAGGTGTTGAGATATTGATCGGGTTGCCTGTTTTCAAAGAATGTGGGGAGTCGGCGATTGGTGTGAGAGGTTGGGTGGGTTTGAGAGGCGTTATGGGGGGTAGTGAGTAGTGTTAGGTAAGCGGATGGGGTTGTGGGAGAGGTAGGGTGATGGGAGGGTGCTGTTGTGGCGTATTTGGAATCGTAAACCCCATGATTATTTGAAGTTTGTAATTGAGTCGATTTTATACTATGATACTTGTGTGATTTATCGGGTGGTGTTGTTATGGAATTTTGTTATATTATGTTGTATTATATTTTTAAAAGCTTGTATGTTCTGTAAGGTTTTTTTGCTGGTAATTGTATTGGTGTGGGTTCGTAGGGGGTGTGTTTTGTGTGGGAGTGGGGTGGGGAGGTACGTTGGTTAGTTTTCATGTTGTAAGCGTAATGCATTGGCATTGCTGGTGTTGTTTTATGGTTGTGATTTTTTGGGCGGTGCAGGTGGGTTGAGGAGCTTTAATGTAATGATAAGTGTTTCTATTCTTATGGATCCTGTGCTAATCATAAACGTACTGATACACCCCTCCATACTCTTCAGTCCCCTCCCCAACTAAACCCTGCTTAGGGTTAGGCCTGGGCCACTCGTGTTCACATGGGATTTGGTGGGCGGATTAGGTAGGTTGTGTATTGTAAAACGCACTAGAGATATAAATATAGATAACCAGGGGTTATTTTACCCAACGATAAGAAATTTTCTTGGGTGTGGGGTATATTGTGCATTGGAGGGGTTGTATGATTTTTTTGGGGAGTTGAGGAGGGGGGTGGTGGTGGGGGCGGAGTGGGGGTGAGGAGCTGGTGGGTGGGGGTATAGGTTAGTGTAGTGTTCATTGTTTGGTCTATATATGTAAGTTTGCGATTAGCCGTTGGGTATTGTTGGAATATTGAGCTGAATGGAAATATTGATATGGCATGAGAGCAAGAGGGTGGGGTTAGGGGTATTTATAGGAAGCTAGGTCTTCTGGGGGGGACTAGGGTAGGGACTGGTGGAGGATATTATTAATACACTGGATTTCACTGTGGGTAGGGGGGTGGTTGCTTAGGGGGGCTAATTGGTGGGGATAAGGGGCTGTGAAAGGGGGAGGTGAGGAACGCCGGGGTGGGGGGGGGAACCAGTGGTGTTTAGAATTCGTCCGTATATGATGTAACTCACTTTCGCGTCGTACCTATGTTAAGAACTACTTCCCTGTTTTTTTATTATATTTTTTATTGTAAAACACTACTACGCTTGAGATACGTTAGTATAAGTAGCCTAAAATACTAAATGCAATAAAGTTTGGGGCGCGTCATGGCACTTTGTTAGTACCTCAAAATGGTCTTATTAATTAAGGGGGAACATCTTCTAATTGTTAACTTTGTGGTAATGACGAAGCCCTGGTTTGTGAAAAGAAGAGCTATGGTGTTAATTTTTGTTTTGCACGAATCTTTCGTTCCCTGGTGAACTCAGGTCCACTCCTTAGAGTTGCCAATGATGAACCACTTAACTCAAATTGGTATCGGCTTCGCTTCAACGTTTGATCTCCTGTTCCATAATTGCAACAGGCTCTGCACAAACTAGACGCTTATCGCAACGTGACTTCCTTCTAACGGGCATGGACTAATGGTTCATCTGGAGTAACATTTTATTCAGATATAGACACACATGGAAGGTCATGTTGAACTTCCCTTATATGCTCACCTTTCTTGGGGAAGTATCTCCAGCCTGTTACGGCAACTTTCCCAACTTTTGGCTATACACCCTGACACTGGTCCAACATATCTCGGGTTTCAACTTTACTCGCTTTTTCAAATCGTCCGACCCCTTTCTCAAGGTGAGAAACGTGAAGGCATAAACCATATTACCTCTAACATTCGAACTCTATCGGTCTTTTGTTTATGATCAGCGTTAGCTCTTTTGTCAATCATCTGAGCAGCTTGGCCTCATCTGCTTGTCAAGGACGATCTTTTCAGTTGTCTCTTGGAATTAATTCCGGACCCAAGTCAGTGAGCGATCCCAACCTCGGCCTAGCCATAATGGTTGATTGACATTTTTAACCAATACAGTGCCTCATAAGGTGCGCGGACGTTTATGCTAGAGGAGATAACTGTTGTTGTAGATGAAAACTCCGGCCAAGGTAAATGTGTTAACATATGCCTTTGCCAAAACTCGATCACGCAAGCACGTTGCAGGGCTACGGCAGTGTTTGGCTAGCCGTTCTCTCGCTCTGAGCCCGCGAATTTTCTTGTTGATGATGACTGTGTATATCATACTTACATCTGTACCCATAACTTTCTGAAATGATTTCTCAGAACAATTGGAAGTGAACCTCCCATCACGATCACAAGATAATGAAGCAGGTATCCCGTGTCAGTTGATACTATCTGTTCAGTACAACCTTGCCAACTTGTCCAATGAGATCATTTCCCTTATTGGCAAGATGTGAGCAGATTTTGTAAGTCGCTCACAAATCACCCGATCGAGATGTGTCAAAACCTTGTGACCGATTAAGGTGATAAAAATCCATCGTATATCTATCCCATTCCACTGGGTATTGCTGGTTTATTCGTACTAAATAGCCTGAGTGGCCTTTGGTGTTTGGCCTTGGACCCTCTATATGTCAAGCACTTGCTAACATAAGCAGCGATTGTAGCCTTCATGTTTGGCCATCCAATACAGTTGTTCTCATCTTGATGTTACATCTTTTCAGTACAGGGATGGATCGAGCATTTTTGACTATGTGGATATCGCTGCAGAATGCAACGGATCTGATAATGTGTTCCATAGCAAGGTAACCAATCTTCTTGCAACGTGTAAACATTACAGTCCACTGCTACGGACGTAAGGTTCCAACCTTTCTTGGGTATATTCCATTGTTCTGGATACTACCGCCTACATCTTCATTCAAAGATTCTTTGATTCTGGAGCTTTCGATTTGAGCTTCTAAAAATGATCATTTTGGAAAGATCCAAGCCAATAGTCATAACTTTAAGGCTCGAACCCGCTGTGGCTCAAATCTGCTCCGATTACGGCTATAATGCAGTCAGCCTAACTACGTTTGCCTTCCCTGGATGATAGCACTAATGTCACAATTATAGTCGCTTGGCAATTCAAGCAGCAACTCGGCCGATTGCCTCTTGTTAAGCTCCGCTTTGATCGATGATTATGTTGTAAGCTCTTCTATAGGTCGGTGAACACACGGTGCATGTCTGGTTCACCCATATAGATAGTGTGTCTCCATATCTTTAAAGCAAATATCACCAATCCAAGTTTCTAATAGGTCATGAGTGGATGTAGTTCTTCTCCATAATCATTTTATTGTCAGAAAACATAGGCAAATCAATCCTTCTCTCTTCTGCATCAACAAATCGCCTTTAAAGCCTTTTGTGATAAAGCAGATCATAATAAACCCACAAAAGCCTTCGCTTCCATTCAGGGTTCAAATGCCAGAATTGGCGCAATCTAGCAAACTTCTGCTTTATTAACTGAAACGCGTTTCTTTCCTGTTCACCCTAACAAACTTGATATTCACTTTCTGAGTGAGCTTTGTCATTGGTTTAGCAATCTTTGAAAATCCCTCGATGAACCTTTGATAGTACCCAGCAAGACTAAAAACTAGCGGATCTCCGTTGGTGTCTTAGGAGATGCCCAATCTTTGATAGATTCTATCTTGGCTGGATCCCTGAATACCTTGCTATCATTTAAACGTGACCAAGGAAGTGTACCTTTCATAATCCAAAATTCACATTTTGATAATTAGCGTACAACTTCTTTTCTTACGCAACTCCTAAAATTACGCTTAAGATGATTCCTTCGTGTTCCTTCTTCTTTGAAATAAATAAGTATATCATCAATGAAGGGACAATTACAAACTTATCTAAGGAAGGCTTGCACCACTCGGTTCATGAGGTCCATGAACATCGCAGGTGCATTTGTTAGTCCGAATGGCATGACTTGAACTCATAATGACCATACCGAGTTCGAAATGCCGTCTTTGAAATGTCTTGCTCTTATACTCTAAGCTAGTAATAACCCGATCTCAGATCTATATTCGAATAAATACTGGATCTTTGGAGTTGATCAAATAAATCGTCGATCCTCAGGAGTGGATAAGGATTCTTCACTGTCAGCTTATTCAACTTACGGTAGTCGATGCACATCCTGAATGACCCATCCTTCTTTTTGACAAACAAGAACCGGGGATGTCCTCAAGGTGAGGGAACTAGGGCCTTATGAATCCTTTGTCGGAAAGTCTTGTGAGTTGTCTGACAATTCTTCCTTTTGGGTTAGAGCTCAATACGATACGGTGCTCGAGTACGGGTGCTGGCATCCTGGAATTAAGATCGATTTTGGGAATTCCATGGTCTAGCCGGAGGGAAGACTTGGCAAGTCCTCGGGAAATACTTCAATGAAAATCTCGACGAATTGTACGTCCTTAACTTTGTTGTCCTCTCCGATTTGTCCTCCTCTTTTTGGCAGATATCAAAGCCAAAAAGGACCTGGCATACAGAGGTCGCCATGTACTCTTGAGCCTTTGAACAGGAGATAACGGTCAACCGAGATTCTCTCCCGTTGTTACTCTCGTTACCATGGAAAGTCAAGGTTTCATTTCTATAGGGGACTTGAACAAGTTTATTAATCGCATAAACGATTCACCGTGTGGCATCCTTCTTAACCAGTCAATTCCGCTAATGACATCAAACTTTAACGGGCTAGATCTATGTTGAATGGATGGTTTAAGAAATTTAGAGTGCAACCTCGTATAATAGTGTCTATCCCGACTATTTTCCCATCAGCTAATTCGACATCATAACTATTATCTAATGGAGTTGGGGCGATGTCAATCAGGGAACTAAAAGAGCAAGTTAGATATAAAACTTCTATCGGCACCTGTGTCGATTAAGATAGATCATAGAGTCAGTGGTTGTTTAAGAGGACGATACCCGTGACGACATTGAGTTGGGTGTCTTGATGCAGTCCTCTCTTATCTGCTCATTCCCAATTGCATAAACCAGCCTCTGTGCATTACCATTTCCCTTTATCCTATTTCAGATAAACCCCTTTTTTAGACAATCTCTCTCATGAAATGCCCATGGTGCTATCACAATCAAAAACAACCATTCCCCTAGGGAGTGTCCTATTGCCCTTCTGAGTCTAGCAACATTTGTGTTTCAGTACTCCTGCAATCGGCGAGGCAAAGTGCCCTAACTTGTTTGCACTTGTGGCACTTCTGGGATGCTGGGCCATTTGTAGGGAAAATCGGCACTTGTGCAATAGGGCAAGTTGCCCCTCATAGGGTTTACTTCTCAAACAGTCCCTATATTGTAGACCTTGGCTACATTCTATTTCTTGAAGGGTTGTTGTTGGTGTCCATGGTTGTTTCTGGATGAATCATCCGCCTTCCTCTTGTTATCAGACTTTTCCCCTAAGTTACGGGAATTTCTGAATCCATCATGTGATTGGCCAGAATGAGAAACTCCTCTGATATTTTTTCGGTAGATTCTCGATGTTGAGTTTTTAGCAAGATTGTGTTGAACAGCCGCCTTGAAGTTTCAAGACTCCAACACTTCAAGATCTTCCAGATTTGTAAATTCTCTACCAATATTCGTCAATATTTCTTTCACGAGATCCTATATAAAACATAGGAAAAATATGTGCATTCCTATCTTGGTACCTATGGTCAATTTAAACTAAACTAAACAAACTAAATACGGGTTAGTTTTGGTAAATACGGCGTATCATATGCATAAATACGCCGTATAACCAGAACTGACAATAATATTTTTGAAGTGCATAAAAAGTAAAGGCTGATAACGTCCAGACAATCAATATTCCGTATGGTATGGAGCGGATACGTCGTATTGATGTTTATGAAGACAATCTTGATAAAAATTAAATAACAATCCGGGTTGTCTCCCGGGAAGCACTTTTGTTTACAGCGAAGTCTTTAAGTTAGACTTTGTTAGGTATATTTGTATTTATTAGTTCCTACTGGTAGGTATGTAGTTCCTACTGGTAGAGTAATTGCTACTGTTAGTATTAAAGTTCCTACTGGCAGGTATATAGTTCCTACTGGTTATATTGTTCCTACTGGTAGAACAAATTAGTCCTGGTAGAGTAACGTAGTGACTCTGGGATAAGTTCTAGTATGGATAGACATGAGAAATAATAGATAGACTCATGCAAACGTAATTCTAGGAGAATTAGTTTAGGGTTTCATATCTATAAATGAAACCACATGGTTTTAGCTTTACAGCAGATTGAACAATCAAGAAACAGTTTTACGATTAATAGAAAAGATCCATAGAGGATCAAAGTATTATTTTTAGTAATTCTTCTTTAGCACTATTGTTTATTTTCTGCGTGAACAATAGATTGTTTTGTTAGAGTGTCTGACAGAGTTACTTTTGATTACATTAGTACTTTATATCCTTCACAGGCTTAAAAGATCTATCTAGGGCTGAGACCTACAGACTTTCTTCAGCATCTCTTCATAGTTATTTGGTGCGCGTTACCTTCCACCCTTCGTTCATTATCCGAAAGATTTCTTGGTAAGCTCGGCACGCCTCTTCACTTGTGATTGTAAGATCGTCGTATTCATCTTCTTTTACGGCAAAATATTCTTCTTCATCATTGAACGAATATTCTTCTTCTTCATTGAATGAATATTTGATCATAATTGTGGTAGTAAATCTCATGGCTCTTCCATCTTTTCCAATAATCATTGCTTGACTCATCATCACTAATCAAGCCTTCCATGATAGCTTTGTTCCTTAAAGCTTCATCTTTTAGTTCGCTATCTTCCAGAGCCTCATACCATTCAAGGTATTGGTAATGGAGTGAGTTTTAAATTTGGTAAGCACCGGGAAAATTTCCTCCATTACAATAACCATCCTCTCTCTAGCTATAGGTTGGCCATTCCGAACATCCAGTTTTATAGTTGAAAGGCTTGCAAGTATGTTTGACTGGTGTTGGCTCCTTCTATATTCCTTTATCAATCCATGGCTTGTCATACACCCATGGTACATTCTCGTCCCATTCGTAGATTCAATCGTCTTTGTAATCTCCATAAGTTTTAAACCCCATAATATCTTTTGTAAGTAAGTCCATATCTACTTTGAGAATGTAATTAAATTCATTGAATGCCAAGCAGAGAGGTGTCTCGCATTCAAAACACCAGTTTCAATCTTAAAAAATTTAGCGGTTTCTTCTTTATCACTCTAGTATTCTTTAAGATCAGAAGATTCATCATCAGATATCTCAATTTCATCACCACCCATTTTTCAGTAATCCCACAAAACTCCTTTGGTGAATATATCCATAGTTTTATAGTTTATGAACTTTATGGCCAACTAGCCTTCGAATCTTGGATTGGATGGGTCCTATTGAATTAAAGGAGTGTTATTTCCCTTGATTTGAGAAGGCAGGTAGTATTACCTACAAAATTTAGCAGTTAAGTCGACCCAACAAGTGATTGATTCTTTGGTCTTATCAAACCATCTTCGTGCACCTCCAGCCAATTAGATTGGGAAAACAACAATTCTCAGTTTATCATGATCTACATTGGGTAATTTGATTGGGTCAATAATTCTTAGGTAGTATCCAATATGCTCAACTGCGTCCTTCCCGTCTGTTTCACTAAAAGCATTATTGTGCAGATCATCCAAGAATTTTCCTTTCAGCTCATAAGCATTTTTCCTGTTAACTGTAATACTTGTAATCCCAGAATAGTAATATGCTTTGTCATTAGGCATAAATGTTTCCATACTTGAATTCTTTCCTTTATCTGCCATCACTTCTTCAATCGACTAGCTCTGATAAGAATTCTCTATAACAAAGGTAAAAATATCAGCAGGATTTGCTCTGAAGAAGGATAGAAATTTTTTTAGCACGGAAATCAAATATTAAAACTAAGGATTTGTTTTTACTCTAGATGGTCGATACGTCGTATCTAATGGAAGTGGATACGCCGTCTTAATCAGTTGAATCAATACGCTGTATTGGACAGAAAGTTAGATACACCGTATCCAATAGAAGTGGATACGTCGTATCGAGTTATCAACCAAAACAGTGTGTTTTGCAAAATAATTAAATACACAAACAATTAAACTCACAAATATACAAACAAACAATTAAACTAACAAATATACAAAATATGCAGAATATACAAGAATATACACTAATCTAATTAACACTACTCCTAAGGGTTAGATCTAATCTAATGTTAAAAACCAAAACATAAAATAAAATCAAGATTAATTTTCACTCCCCGGCAGCGGCGCCAAAAACTTCATCGTGTCGTTGTGTGGTGCTTATTTATGATAGTTTAAGTTTTAAATTTATATTTTGCTGACTTAACCAAAAACAACACTTTAACGGGCAGTGTACCCGGTTGATGGTAGATTCGTGGTAAGTAGGGTGTCGAACACTTGAAGCGAGGTTAAATCTATCAATTTATTTATATTTTAGTTTATCTAATCTATGTTAATTCTAATCTAAGTCAAACCTATGCTAATCCTATGTTAGTTCTAATCCTATTTCTAACAGGTAAAAGAGGGGTTTCAGCCTGAGAGACTGGCACGGGTTTGTTCGGTGACTATAATCAATTCAAGACACTTTAACCCACGCAAGCTAATTAACAAAAGATAAAAAAGCAATCGAGCCTTATGATAGAAAACTGTAATAACCATTATTAATCTGATTAGAACGTTGGTTTGTTTATGAAGTGCAATGATTTCTTCTCTCGAGGTGGCATATCATTCTTAAGACTTAGGCGGGACTTCTTCCTCAGACCAAGGCACATTAATTTTGTCATAATTAAAGCATCCTTATTTTCTAATTATAATCTATCTTAGGGATTTAAGCAATGGTGATCTTGTTAAACCCTAGCTCATAGAGACTTTACCCACTTACTGCTTAGTGACAATTTATACTCTAGTAGTCTACTTGTCGAACTATCCAATGGAATCAGTACGTTATTTGTTGAATTATCTAGGTTCAACTTATAGTCATCACGTTTAATAAACCATTGGCAGTTTCCAATTAACTAGTTAAGCCAGAAGCGTATCCTAGACACAGATTTAACAGGACAATATTTGTGATCCTATAATTCTAGATGTATAAATCACTATATGGAGAGCTATCCCGGTATCTAGATTACATGGTCTGTATCACTAGATCCAGTTGAATGATAGGTCGCATACAAAAGCACGTAAACAAGTATTTATTGATAAACATAAACAAGCATTCAATGATAAATTAAGAAATCGAGATAAACAAAACCAAACATTCAAATCTTCAAAATAATGGCTAAAACCCAAAGGTATTAGCCTTCAAACGTCATAATAAATACAAGAGCAATTATTTAGCCAAGGTAAACTAACCGAGTTAACGAATGATACCAAAAACTGAACGATTACTAAAGTGTATGGAATTACACGTTGTCTCCTAATGATTGAAATGTATTGCAAGACCTATTCTTCTCTTTTTCTCCTCTAAAAATCGACTTTGGTGGTTTAGGTATCAAGAATATGATTTAGCACACTTAAAAATCATTTTTGCATTTTGTATTTATACGATCGGGAAGTCGGTTCGATACGGCGTATCCAAAGGATTGGATACGACGTATTGGAGTTTCTTGGAGTAGGGACCATGTTTGATATCTTTCAGAATATTCACATATTATATCTTGAATACGGCGTATTGACTTTTTGGATACGGCGTATTGAGCTTGTTTCCTTTGTGGTCTTTGGTGAGTGCAGGCACGGATACACTGTATCTTCCTTGATGGATACATCGTATTGGTCTTCAGAATAGTAATCTTCAAAATATCTTCATTTAAGCTCCAAAATGCGCGCCTTTTGCTAATATTCATCAAGTACTACGTAATTACTGCAATTCTCAAATATAAACGATTAAGTAACACTTCTTTGCAATAATGATATAAAATGGGTTAAATACATGGGACAAATGATGCTATAAAATAGGCGTTATTTGATGTCATCAGGCATGCTTACAGGCAAAGTCTAACGCATTATCTAAAGGCCGTTTTGCTTTAGCTTGTTTGACTATTCATCAAAGAATATCAGCTTGTTCCTGAGTGTACTTAAGGTAATCTATGTGAGCTTCCCTATTTTGCAATAACCTAGGAGCTAAAGGATCTAAGTTTAGCTTGAACATTCCTGGAACAATAGTGTTGGCAGATAGTATTTGTGCAGTAATATCAATAATTTCTTTTCCTTTTACTTTTCGTAAATCATTTTTTAATGATGTTATCACAAAAACCTTATCTTGAATTTGAGCTTTTAAATCCTCATTTTCAGCAGATTTTAAGTTCAGTTTATCAATTAAAGAGTCACTCTATTCTTTAGTACAAACACGTGTCTTTTTGATTGAATCAAACTGCTCTTTAAAAACATGTTTCACATGATTAATTTCTTTACAAAGCCGCTCATTTTCCGAAAGCAATTTTGCCACACTATTTTTAAGTTCCACATTTTTGGTCTCTATTTCACAATAATCATAATTGAGAATCTCTTCCATGGACTTTTCTCTCATTGATTTTTTAATTTCCTTATAGTAGTGTCTTTATATTGAAGCTGAGCTTTCAAATCATTATTTTTAAAATATTCTAGAATTTAAAAAGCATTTTCATTATCACAAGATCCATCTTTGTGAAAAATTTCTTGATTAAGTTGAATTGACAATTCAAGATAAATATAATGTTTTTCAAGTTGTGAGTAACTTTTCAAAAGATCATTATACGCATGTTGTGATTTCAAAAGTTCAGCATCAAGATTGAAACACTTATCACAAGATTTATTTCTTTACATTTCCATATTCACAAATTCACCATTCAAAGACATAGAATTCATCATAGTCATAAGAACATCTTGAGACATGATTTGTTGTAAGAGTCAATCATTTTCCAAAAGTAGTTATTTCTTAGCAATTTCCAAACATTGTTTGTCAACTGAAGACTGTTGAACAGCAGCTTCCATTTGGTCAAAAACTGTCTATACTTCTATTATTTCATTTAGAAGATCTTTATCAAACACATTGAAGATGTCTTTTAAAGATTTTAGAAATAAAATAATTTCATTGCTAAAAACAGCTTTAGTATGTTCAAACCCCTATTCACCTTCTGTACGAGCATCATGTGTTGTCCTCTTCTTCACCACATAGTCAAACTGGGCGAGGTGGAATTTAAGCTTTTTAAGGCTTGCATTCACCAAACTCGCCTTAGGTAGTTCACTGGGAACTTCCACTTTGACAGGTGGTATATTAGAAGATTCAATGGTAGGATTGGATATACGTAACTAGAAAGCTTGTTCAACCGACAATTCTTATTGTGGAGTAAAACGTTTCCCAAAATCTTTAGATAATCTATTTAATTTTTCATAATCAATAGGTTTATAAGAAATGTTTTATTTAATGGCCTCTGGATCCTTTTCCTTTTTAGACATTTTTTATGGACTCTCTTCTTCCAAAATCAATGTCTCTTCATCATCAATCACAGGCATAGCAACATGTTTAGCAGAAATAACAATACCATCTTATAAGGTTGGTCTAATTCGCTGAGCTTTTTTGAGATAAAACAGATTTTGATAACCTAGAGCTTGTTTGTGAATATTATCATAAAAAGCTTGTGGCTTAGTTAACATGTGCACTGTATGAGCAGATTGACCCACTTTAAAAATAATGTTTTCAAGTTCCTTTATCTTCTTTTCCAAATCAATTTCATTTTTCATATATTTATTTTCCTTTATTTGGATTCATTTTTGAAAATAGTAAATGTTTGAAATAAACGTTCCTTTTCTTTGATTTGTTTAGAAAGATTTTGCTCAAGTGAGTCAACTTGTTCTTTTAGTGCAAGCTTCTCTTTAATCATATCATCAATTTGAGAATCAATCATTTTTTCACGACCGCTTAAATCAATATTAAGACGTTGTTCAAAAGTTTTGACTCGTTCTTTATATCTCTCTAGCTCAGCAGTTACTAATTCATTATTCTGTTCCTTATTAGCCTTTTCCTAATTATTTACATGATTAATCATTTGTTCCGACATTTGTTCAATCACAGTTAAGATCATTAAATCTTGTTATGCCTATAAATTAGTATCTTGAACATTTGTCTCTTGCGTTTCTTGCAAATATTGGGAGTACAGAATGATATTGCTATCACTTGTTATCTTATTATCTGTAACATCCACAATAGATGTTTGTTTAAAATCCTGTATTGCATCCACACTTTGATTTTCCATATCATTCAGATAGGTTTCAGAATGGGGTACCTCTGAGACAACGTCAGAACCATAATTGGAAATATTTCCCATGAGAACCGATTTTGCATTCTAGATATCATCACAGTTAGAATCATAAGTATCAAGATCCTCAATCTGAAAAGCAACATTGTTTGGAATGATTGTCTAAAAAGCTTGACCGTCTGAAACCCCTGGATCTGTAAGAAATGCGAGTTGCTCTTCATCCAAAATTTGTCTAGCTTCCTGAGCTTCAGCTAACATTGATGTATCCTTATACCATGTTACATTCCTTGGTCGCTTAGGCTAAGTGCATTGTCTAACCATGTGTCCTTCACCTTGATAATTGTAGCATTTAACAACCCTTGCCTGTCCACTTGCATTGTTTCCCCTAGAACTAGTAGCATTACTCTTATAACTAGTACCAGAATAACTTTGACCTTGTCTCCCCTAAACTTGTTCCACTATGACCCTGCCATCTTGAATAATGGCTTGGTTTCTTGGATTCGAGGAATAACTAAGTTGATTATTGGTTTAGGGGAACCTTGAGGAAGTTACAACTGTTATAAAAGCTATTGCCTTGTTGAGACAAGCAATTGGATCATCTCCTGGAGAGAATACAGGAACAACATGACCCGAGTCCACAAGAGGTAACTCAGTCATAGGTTATGTTGAAACTTAAGGTGATTAATAAGCAATTTGTGAAACAGATGAGGTTTCATGATTCATTTGAGACTGATATGGATATGATGGTGGAACGGATGAATGATTGAATTGAGGTTGTGATGGATATTTAGATGAGTAATGTTAAGTGGGATGAATTGATCCATATTGAGATGGTGGAAACTGTTGTTGAAGCTGAGGATTGTTGTATAAAGACTGATAAGTGTTGAAGTGAGGTGGCGTCATCTGCTAATTTGCAAAAAATGCAAGTGGATCTTGATTGCGTTCACGCAAAAGACGTACTTCATTTGCATGGAGTTTATGTTGTTCAAGATATGCATGAAGCTGATCAAAGTTGGTAGTATGCAAATCTTTTACGAGCTTGACATTAGTTACAAACTTACTCCATTCAGGTGGAAGACTATTTAAGAACTTGGTATTAACTTGAAATTGCTCCATTTTCATGTTGTAAATGTTCATGTCACTAATCTGCTGAGTGAATCTCAAGTAATACTTATGAAGTGATTCCCCTTTGATGTGAGTAAACTTATCAAATGCATCATACAATTTACACTCTCTTTCCTGCTTAGTCAAAGAGGTACCTTGCATCAGTAATTGAACTCTCTCCCTGTTAGGAATTCTGAGTTACTACTGCTGGTACTAATTTACTACTGCTGATTCAGAGTTGATGCTGCTGATGAAGATTCGTGAAAATAGTCTAAGTCATTAGTACTGTTAGTACATTGTTAGTACTGCCAATATAGTTAATACTATTAGTTAATAGTTAGTGCTGCTAGTCTTGTATAGTTAGTACTGCTATTATGATATGCATGAGTTAAATTAGGAATTATATGCATTATCATTATACGCGTTTTGTAAGCCCATTATGGTTTCCTTGGTGTATAAAAGGAAACCTAAGGCATAGATCACATCATATCATTCTTTCATAGTTTTTCATAGCTTCAAGGTTGTAAACCCTAATACTATCAAAGAGTGTTCGTATTAATATATTGGAGCTTATTGTTTTAGTTGTATTTCTGTGTATCAAACATACTTTTTCTTTATTCTTCTTAGTGGTATAAACTAGATTCCGCATAGTTTAAATCATACCCTCAAAGTTTCAGTCTTAGTACTTTTGGATTTATCCAAGGATACTAAACCTTACATCAAGCTAAGGAGTTCAAGATCTGTTCATTGGGGATCAACAAGTGGTATTAGAGCTTGTTGTGAAGCTTTGAATAAGAAGAAACAAATAACACATACTAGATCCAATTCTCAGTGACAAGATGGAGGCAGGAACTACTTCTACAACTCTGACTGCAAGACTCCCTATCCTTAACCCAGAGAATATGATCTCTGGTTAATAAGGATAATACTTTCTGATGACTGATTACTCTCTCTGGGAAGTAATTCTGAATGGTAACAAAGTGCTGAAGAGAACTGTTAGAGAAGTTAAGCAGGAATATGAACCTACTTCTGTAGAAGAAAAGCAGGACAGAAAGAATGAGATGAAAGCTAGAGGAACTCTATTGATGGCACTCCCAAATAAGGATCAACTGAAGTTCCATTCTTATCAAGATGCAAAATTACTCATGGAAGCCATAGAGAAGAGGTATGGAGGAAACAAGGAATCCAAGAAAGTTTAGAGAACTCTACTCAAGCAACAATATGAGAACTTTGCAGGACTAAGTTCAAAAACAATAGATCAAACTTTTGATAGGTTGCAAAAACTTATCAGTCAGTTGGAGATTCAAGGCGAAGTTATTTCACAAGAGGACATGAACTTAAAACTGTTGAGAAGTCTTCCATTTGAATGGAAGACTCATGCTTTGATCTATAGGAACAAAGAGGAAATAGAAACCATCAGTTTGGATGACTTGTACAACAACTTAAAGATTTATGAACCTGAACTTACAGGATCAACAAACACAAGACAAAATTCACAAAATGTGGATTTTGTGTCCTCCAACAGCACTAACAGCAACAACAACACAAATGAAGCATATAACACTGCTTTCGGAGTTAGTGTTGCTCATACTCAAAGTAATCCTACATCTGGAGATAATCTTAGTGATGCTGTGATCTGTGCTTTCCTGGCTAGTCAGCCCAATTCTCCTCAACTTTCACAAGAGGATCTAGAACAAATTGATCCTGATGACCTAGAAGAAATGGATTTACAATGGGAAATGGCCATGCTGACAATTAGAGCTAGGAGATTCATCAAGAGGACAGGCAGGAAGTTAGATGTAAATGGTCAAAGAGTTGGATTTGACAGGTCTAAAGTGGAATGTTACAATTGTCATAAAAATGGTCACTTTGCAAGAGAATGTAGACTTCCAAGGAATCAGGAGAAAAGAGGAAAAGAGAATAATAGAAGAACTGTGACAGTGGAAACTCCCACTGAAAATGCCTTGGTTGCTCAAGATGGAATTGGAGGGTATGATTGGAGCTACCAAGCTGAAGAAGAGCATCCTACAAACTATGCATTAATGGCATTTACATCTTCAGGAAGTTCTTCCAGTTCAGATTCTGAGGTAGATTCTTGTTCTAAATCATGTGTAAAAGCTTATGCTACTCTCAAAGAACAATATGATAGTTTGTCTTCAGATTACAAAAAGTCTCAATTTAATTTAGTATCTTATAAAGCAGGTTTAGAATCAGTAGAAGCTAGACTAGCTCACTATAAGAAAAATGAGGCTGTGTTTGAAGAGAGCATTAATGTTTTAAACCTTGAAGTTAAACTAAGAGATAATGCTTTAGTTGAAAACAAAAAGAAATTGGAAAAAGCAGAAAAAGAGAGAGATGAGTTAAAACTAACATTAGAGAAGTTTCAAAATTCATCTAAATCTTTGAACAATTTGCTGGAAAGTCAAGTAAGCGTCAAGTTTAAAACTGGACTAGGATATAATGCAGCTTCTTCTACTTCAGCTTCTCCTGCAGTAGAAAGTTTTGTATATTCATCTGAGATGTTAGAAAATCAGGAGTATAATAAGTCCAAATCTGATAAGGGATATCATGCAGTTCCCCCACCTTATATAGGGAACTTCATTCCCTTCAAACCTGATATAACGTTTATGGATGAAATAGTTAAAAGTGAGAATATAGATGTTACTATTGTTGTTACACCTAGTAATGTTAAGAAAGTTGAGTCAAATCATGAGTTTGCTGATGTAAAAAGTAATGGCTATGCAGTAGAACCGAAAACAGTTAGGAAGAACAACTTTAGACCTCCAGTCATTGAGGATTAGAATTCTGATGATGATAGTGAGGTAGAAATTATACCTAATGTTAAGGATAAAACTGTTAGACCGAGCACTGAAAAGATAAAATTTGTTAAGTCTGCTAGGGAAACAGTAAAGAAGGTAGAAACACCTAAACAAAACAAACACTATCTAAGAGGGAACCAAAGAAACTGGAACAATCTTATGTCCCAAAGACTAGGAAGTGACTTTAAAATGAATAATAAATCTTGTTTTATTTGTGGTAGTTTTGAGCATCTTCATTATGTGTGTGATAAAAAGGTTATAAGACCAGTGTGGAACAACTCAAGTAGGGTGAATCAAAAGAACTTTGTTAATAAAATGAATCACCCTCACCCTAATAGAAAATTTGTTCCACAAGCAGTACTAACAAGGGCTGGCAAAATGAATATTGCTGGTGCAAGTGTTAATACTGCTGTCAGACCAGTTAATACTGCTGGCTCAAAACCAACTATGAATCATCCAAGATCAATATCAAATGCTTACAAAAGGGGTATTCACAAGTCACAAGGCCATTTAACATAAACAAGAACAGTATTTTCAATAAAAAGGTTAATACTGTCAAGGTAAAAGATACTACTGCTAGGGATAGAGAAGTAGTAAGTGAAAACAAAGGAAAAAGGGCTAATGCTGTTAAGGCCTTAGCATGCTGGGTTTGGAAAGCCAAAAATAGTAGTGCATCACATACTTTCAAGAAATATACTTACATTGATGCACGAGGCAGATCCAAGTCTATAATGGCTTGGATCCCCAAAACAGTCTAATTCTCTTATTTTATGTGCAAGGCAACCCACAACAGAAAGAGTACAAGGAAAAAGGAGTTATTGATAGTGGTTGCTCAAGGCACATGACTAGAAACAAATGCTATCTTACTGAGTATGAAGATTATGATGGTGGATTTGTTTCCTTTGGAGATGGTAAAGGTCAAATTTTTGGAAAATGTAAAATCAAAACAGGAACATTAGATTTTGATAATGTGTACTTTTGTAAGGAGCTTAAGTATAACCTGTTCAGTGTGTCACAAATTTATAACAAAAAGAATAATGTTCTTTTTACTGACACTGAATGTCTTGTCTTATCTTCTGACTTTAAGCTACTTGATGAAAGTCAAGTTTTGCTAAGAGTTCCAAGAAAGGATAACATATACAGTGTTGACCTAAAGAGTGTTGTTCCCACTAGAGGTTTAACTTGTCCCTTTGCTAAAGCCACAATTGATGAATCTAATTTATGGCATAGGAGGCTTGGTCACACAAATTTTAAAACATGAACAAACTTGTAAGGGGAAACCTTGTTAGAGGTTTGCCTTCAAAGATTTTTGAAAATGACCATTCTTGTTTTGCTTGTCAGAAAGGAAAGCAACACAAAGCCTCCTATAAGGCCAAACTTGTGAACTCAATCAACAAACCCTTACATGTGCTTCATATGGATTTATTTGGTCCTATAAATATTAAGAGTTTAATGAAAAAGTCTTATTGCCCAGTTTTCACTGATGACTTTAGTAGATTTTTTTGGGTATTTTTTTGCCACTAAAGATAAGACAAGTGGGATTTTAAAGACCTTCATAACAGAAATAGAAAATCAACTAGACCATAAAGTAAAAGTTATCAGATGTGATAATGGAACTAGGTTCAAAAATAGTATAATGAATCAGTTCTATGAAATGAAGGGGATTAAAAGGGAATTTAGTGTTGCTAGGACTCCTCAGCAGAATGGTGTTGCTCAGAAGAAGAATAGAACACTGATAGAGGCTGTAAGAACTATGTTAGTTGAATCTAAGTTACCAACCACCTTTTGGGCTGAAGCAGTTAATACTACTTGCTATGTGCTAAATAAGGTCTTAGTCATTAAGCCTCATAACAAGACACCTTATGAACTTATTCGTGAAAGAACCCCATTGATAGACTTCATGAAACCTTTTGGGTGTCCTGTTACGATCTTAAATACCAGGGATCATCTAGGAAAGTTTGATGGAAAAGCTGATGAGGGATTTTTTGTTGGGTACTCGGTGGTTAGCAAAGCCATGAGAGTATTTAACAAGAGGACCAAGATAGTTAAAGAGACCTCAAACATTAGATTTCTTGAAAATGCACCTAATGTGACAGGAAATGTACCAGACTGGCTTTTTGATGTTGATTCTATGTCAAAATCCATGAACTATGCGCCAGTTGTTGCAGGAAATCAAACTAATGGTATTGTAGGAAAAAGAGATAACATTGTTGCAGGTCAAGCTGAAAAGAATAAAGAACCTGAACAAGAGTACATCCTAATACCTATCTGCACAACTGATCCATTAATCTCTCAAGATCCTAAGGTCTGTGAAGAAGATGCTGAAGAGATGTAACACCCCCATTTTTACATATAGCAGCGGAAGCTAATCTGGGGTATTACTTCAAGGTACAACAGTCATAATCATAGAAAACGAATCAAAAATAGTCATTCCAAGACAAATATGTGGCTGAAATATTGAAGAAGTTTGATTTTGCCACTGTGAAGACAACAAGCACTCTTATGGAACCTAACAAGGCATTGGTCAAGGATGAAGAAGCTGATAGTGTGGATGTTCATTTATACAGATCATGATTGGATCATTGATGTACCTAACAGCTTCTAGACCAGACATAACTTTTGCTGTTTGTGCTTGTGCAAGGTTCCAAGTTAACAACCTAAAACCTCACATTCTACATTTGTGAAGAGATCTTTTAGATACTTAAGGTCAAACACTAATTGGGCCTTTGGTATCCTAGAGATTCACCATTTGACTTGGAAGCCTTTTTTAGATAGTGACTATGCTGGTGCTAGTCTTGATAGGAAATCCACAACAGGAGGTTGTTAATTTCTTAGCAAAAGATTAATTTCATGGCAATGTAAAAAAGCAAACAATAGTTGCAAACTCCACTACTGAAGCAGAATATGTTGATGCTGCAAATTGCTGTGGACAGGTGTTATGGATTCAAAATCAAATGCTTGATTGTGGATTCAACTTCATGAACACCAAGATTTACATTGATAATGAAAGCACCATTTGTATTGTGAAGAATTCAGGTTTCACTCTAAAACTAAGCACATAGAGATTAGGCACTATTTTATCAGAGATTCTTATGAGAAGAGACTTATTCAGGTGCTTAAGATACATACAGACCATAATGTAGCTGATTTATTGACAAAAGGATTTGATGTTAGCAGGTTCAACTATTTAATCGCTAGCATTGGACTTCTAAATTTGTAGCTGCATGATTTCAGGGGAGGTTAATGGTGTATAAGTGTAGTGGATTATACATATGTTTTATTTGGATTGAAGTTGGAAGGTAAATATGGTGATCAGTTACTTAAAGAAACTTTGTACTGCTGGTACAAAATGTTTATACTGCTAGGATTGTTTAGTGCTGCTCATATGTGTTTAAAGATGGTTTTGATGGATGTATTGGGTTAAAGATGCTCTTTGGACCAGTATTGAGGGTTAAACATGGTGAGAAGTTAGTTAGTGCTGCCAGGCTTGCTTTATGCTGCTGGGCAAAAGTTAGTACTGTCAGCCATAGAGTAAGTGCTGCCAGGCAAACTTAGTTGTTAGCATCAATTTTATTAAGACGAACAAGAATGTTATTAGTCTTATTAGTCAAAATTAGTCTTGTTAAGTAATAGGTTAGTCGGGTTAAATGGGCTTGGATTGTAATCTAATATTGTACATGTTTCGGGCTCAAAGCCCAAGATAATCCAAGCCCGGCCCAAGTAAGAAAGCCCACATGCCACTTATGGCTCAAGGGTATAAATAGGACCCTCTCTACACATAGAGAGGGTGTTGGTTGCATTTTGATCTCATTTGTAATCCACCACTTCTCTCTCTAATCTAATATTTCCTTCTTGTTTCTCTCTCTACTTTCTCTCTCTAAATTTCTAGCTTATTGCTTATTGGTATCACTTATTGTTGTGTTTGGATAATAATATTTTGGGATAACAAGTGGTATCAAGAGCCAGGGAGGATATTTAGTTATGTTATTTTTTTGTTCGATTTTTTTTTACATTTAAGAGTGATTTTAATGTTGCTTTCCATTCAAGGTTTTGTCTTGTCTAAGGATTAGAAAGTATTAAGATTCGTGTTTACATTTGTTAGTATTTTTTTGTGGTTTCTTATCACTTTCGGATAGAAAAAATACCATTTCGAGTTTTAATAGTACACCGAATTTGTCATTTACAAAATATAGTACATCGAGTTTGAGTATTTCTATCAAAAATGGAAAAGGAGAACACAAATGAGGCTTAGCTCAGTTGGTTAGTGTGGGAGTGCTAATACTTCACATGGAAGGTCTTGTGTTCGATTATGAGTTTTTGTAGTTTCTATATTTTTTTAGTTTTCTAAGGAAAGTGCTTCTGAATTTGTATTCAAGTATCAAGCTTTGGTATATCTAGATCAAATGGGTTCCTAGCTTAGTTGGCTTGAGCGTGCGTGTATTATCACAAGATCTGGTTTTCGATTCCTACAAAGGTTGTTTTTTATTTATTTCCGAATTTGAAAAAAAAAACTAGTATATCGAGAATGCAGTTTAAGAGGTTCCGAGTTTGATTCTAGACTTAAGGAATATTTTTTTTCTTTTAATCGAATTTGCTAAGAAAGTCATATTGTTGATAGATCAAGTTGTAATAGTGCACACGTTTTCGGTTTTATCGAAAAGTGTGTTCTAGGATTTCATTACATTCTCGGAAGTTAGCATAAAAGTTGTAATAGCTACACAATTTCTCGGTTTCATCGAGTTTTGTGTTAGGAGAGGTATTATCGAATTTTGTAATAGGACAATTATTAGATAATTTTCGTTTGTAATTTTCATTGATATTGATCGAAATTGTCTTCAAGTTCTATTCGAGAATTGATTCGTCCGAAAAAAGAATTCACCAAAAAATCGCTTTGTCCGAGATCTAATTGTCCGGAAATTTTTTTTTACCCGAGAAAGATTTCTTTCCGAGAAGTTTCATCCGAGTTTGATCTTAGACTTGTCCGACAAAAGTTTTGAGTTTGTTCTATCCGATATCGATCAACACTTACCGAATTTAGTTACCGAATTTGTTACTGAATTTGTTAATCGGACTTGTTTAATCGCAACTAAAACCGAATTTGAACTTAAACGTCATCACAACACAACTTTATCTCCTTAAGATCCGATATCCATTCACAACATCAAAATGTCAAATTCAAATACCAATTTGCAAACTCAAACATCCAATGCTCTTCATAATGCTATCATGGAAGCAGGTGGCAAAGATCGTCCACCAATGTTAGCACCGGGTAATTACGTTTAGTGGAAATCCAGAATCAAGAGATACATCGACACCAAACCAAACAATGAACTTATCCACTATTGTCTCCAGAATCCACCATACAAGTTTAAATGGACTGAGAAGACCGTTCCAGTTGCTGAAGGTAGTTCTGAAACAACTACAGAAGGGTATATGGAGAACTATAAGAATGTTTCACAAGATATACGAGATCAACTGAATGCCGAAGCTCAAGCCGTTCAGATCATTCTCACAGGGATAGATAACGATATATACTCCATAGTTGATGCTTGTCCTAATGCATGTGAAGTGTGGAAAGCCATTGAAAGGTTGAAACAAGGTGAATCAATCAATGTTCAAGATCTTGAAACCAATTTGTATTGGGAGTTTAGAAAATTCACATCACGGAATGGTGAATCACTTGAATCGTATTACTCAAGGTTTTATAAGATGATGAATGAGCTAGTCAGAAATCAGTGTGATGTTACTAATCATCAAGTGAATGTCCAGTTCTTACTTCAACTACAACCATAATGGCAAAGGTTTGTGAGACTTGTTAAGCAGAGTCAAGAGCTGAAAATTGTCTCCTATCACAAACTTTATGACATCCTGAAGAAATACCAGAATGAAGTCAATGAGATAAGAGTTGAAAGACTAGCACGTACTACTAATCCACTTGCACTTGTTGCTCAACAACAACCAATTTACCATCCTCAAAACCATCCTACTCAAAACAATCAATATTCCTCCAACATATCACAACAACATACCAAAAACAGAGGAAAAGCAATTATCAACTCTTCTGCTCCTACTTATGATCAAGAACCTGTCACGGTTACTGAAGATGATGAAATGTCAAAGGAAAAGGAAATTGACAAACTCATGGCTTTAATTTCACTCTCGTTCAAGAAAATCTACAAACCTACCAACAACAACCTTCGCACTTCATCAAACACCAGTAGAGCTAATCAAGATAATTCTCCAAGAATCAACAGAGGAACTGGGTATGAGAATCAGAGGGTAGTTAATGTTGTTGGGGCTAGGGAAAATGTAGGTACTCAGGTTGTGCAAAAGTCTGGGATTCAGTGTTATAACTGCAAGGAATATGGGCATGTATCAAGGGAATGTCAGAAACCAAAACGAGTAAAGGATGCAGCTTATCACAAGGAAAAGATGTTATTGTGTAAGCAAGAGGAAGCTGGGGTTCAGTTGAATGCAGAGCAAGCTGATTGGAAGGATGACACTGATGATGAGTCTGACGATCAGGAATTGGAAGCACATTATATGTACATGGCACAGATTCAAGAGGTTACTCCAAATGCAGTTGACAATTCTGGACCCATCTTTGATGCTGAGTCAATGCATAAGGTACACAGCAATAATGACAACTATAATGTGTTTGCTATTGAAAATGAACATCTTGAGCAACCTGAACCTGTTAATGACATATATCTGGAGGAACAAGGTGACACCAATATCACTATTGATTCATTGGATATATGTTATGATAGAGATCAGGATGACCAGGATGACACTGATGAACTTGATCAAGAACGTGATTTGCTTGCTTCTTTAATTAAGAAACTAAAATGTGCAATGGATGACAGCAAAAACTGTAATAAATTTTTGGAAACATCAAACAAGGATTTAGTTGATAAACTGAAAGGTGATATTGAGGATTTCAAAACTAAAAATAAAAGTTTAGAATAATCAAATAACCATTTCAAAGAAGCAAACAATGGACTTTCTAAGACCAATCAGTTGATGTTCAAAGACCTTAAGAAGTTCCAAGCGGAACTTGATAAGTATCATGATGTGAATTATGCATCAAAAGTGGCAATTGATTGTGCAAAAGCTAAAGGGGATTAATGTCATACAAAATCGAATTTGAAAAGTCATCTAATGAATATACTCGAAAGATAAATGATTTAAATCAAACAATTTCGGATATGAAAAAGGAGATTTTTGCACATCAAGAAACCATCTCCATAATGTCACAAGAAAAAGAGGCTCAGATTAAGTTTTACAAAACTCGTGAAGACAAAGAATTTGATAAAGTCATTGCTTTAGAAAATAAAGTCAAGGTTTTGGATGATATTATATATAAAACCGGTCAATCTGTTCAGACAATGAATATGCTTAATCATAATTGTAAAACGAGTTTTGCAAAACCTAAGTTCCTTAAGAAAGCTCAAATAGCGAATCATCGGCTGTATGATATAGGTTGCTATAATGGTAATCTTGCTTTAATGTTTGCCCCTGAATCTGACGAAACGATTCGTCTTGACAACGAAAGTCGATCAAAATTAAGCGATTTAATCAGACCTTTTGATTATGACCAGTTGAATAATCTTTATGATTTGTTCGTTCCACAACGGGAAAAGTCATCTGAACAACACTATTTTCCAACAACGTCAAAGATGAGTCATACATCTTCTAATAATGAAACTTCCAAAGAGTCTTTTCCTAAACAAACAACTCTGTTAGAAAAACAAATGGATGAATCCATTGCTTGGGATCAAAAGTGTAAAAGCTCTAAAGAACTTTTCAAAATTAAAAAGAGTGTTGACACGATTTTTGATGGAGTGGAACGTTGCAAACAAACAATCGCTAAAAGAACATATTTTGGTAACATAGATCCTTTCATTCAAAACACAATCGAAGGAAATTTTTGCCCCCAAATTAGAAGAATCAATGCGGACTTAGAAAAATTTCACTTGTGTTTGAACGAGGAAATGGTTGCTGATTTGAGATACTTTAATTCTCTTGAACATGAAGTAGACACTCTCAAATCTCAACTGGAAACTCAAAAAACACAGTTTTTGAATGAAATCGACCGACTTTCAAGGGAATATTACTATGCTGATCACATGAATGCAATACTTGGTGTGTACACTGATCTGGATGAAGTTACTAATTTGCAATGTGATTACTTGGAAACTTTGGAAAAATGTGAACATCTTGAAAAAGAGCTTTCAAAAAGTAGAACAATGTCAAAGAGTTTTGAAGCACTTCAGAAACATGCGATTAACCTTGAACTTGATTTACAACAAGAAACATGCGATTTAATCTTCTGAACTTGATTTCAACAGTGTAAAGAACAAGATAAAAAATGAACAAATCTTTCAAGAGAAAATCCGTCAAACTGTATTTATCTTTTGAAAGAACGTGAACAATAGTGTTTGGAGAATTCAAAGACTTGAAAGCTCAATTACAAGACAAAGAATTGCAATAAGTGATTTGAAGAAACTCATAGAAAGTTAAAAGAGAAAATCTGTGGAAACATAGGGGAGTTTGACGCGAATCATCGGTTATTCGACAACCGAATGCTTTTAAAAGTCAAAGATACTCAATTTTAGGTAAACCAACTATTTTTCGATTCCTCTTGCAACAGACAGATTCTCTCAAAGTCAAACAGTCAGTTACCACACTAAAATGTGTCCCCAGGATTTTTCAAAACCAGTCACAGTACAGATTTTGCCTAAGAATGTGTTGCCAATTTTCAAGAACACAAATGTGATTGCTCCAGGAATGTATAAAGTTCACACTGAGCCCAATCAAACTAGAACACCACAGTTGCCTCAAGATATTAGGAAAACTAACAAACGTGTGTCTTTTTCTACAAGAGTAATTCCCACTACTAGTGTTAGCAGACCACAGCTTAAGAGCAATCGAATGGGAGATAGAGTCTTGCCTAACAATAGTCAAGGGAAGTTGCAAGAAGTAGAAGACCACCATAGGAATTTTAAGTTTTCAAATAATAAAACGTCTATAACTGCGTGTAATGACAGTTTGAATGCAAAGACTTTGAATGTTAACTTTGTTTGTGTTACTTGTGGAAAATGTGTGTTGAATGACAATCATGATTTGTGTGTTCTACATTATATGAATGGTGTGAATTCTAGGACTAGTCAGCCAATTGTTGTGCCTATTAGTACTAGAGAACCCAAGCATAATGTGAACCAATCTGTTGCAACATCCCATAAGAAAACAGTTGCAACAGACTCCACTGTCAAGAAACCTA
This sequence comes from Tanacetum coccineum, assembly GCA_026074375.1. NCBI lineage: Eukaryota > Viridiplantae > Streptophyta > Magnoliopsida > Asterales > Asteraceae > Tanacetum > Tanacetum coccineum. Next base: position 7,693 of record BQNB010014192.1, on the reverse strand, counting down.
GACACACAACTAGGAAGCTATATGAACAAGTTAGTAAGACATGCAGTTGGTGGTACCCTAAGTTTACACCACCTGGATACAAATGGAAACCTATGTCCACAATAGGAAATGCCAACCTAAATGCTAGTATGCCTCTAGGAAATGAAACTAGAAATGCTAATATTTCAGAACATATGACTCCTAGGTGTTCCACTCTATCTAATACTCAATTGTCTTCTAATTCTTTTGCAGCTTGTAGACATAATTCTATTCATCGTCGACTCTGGGTGCTCAAAGCACATGACCAGAAATCTCAAACTTCTAACTAATTTTGTGGAGAAATTTTTGGGAACGGTGAAGTTTGGAAATGATCAAATTGCACTGATTCTTGGTTATGGAGATCTGGTTCAAGGAACTATTACTATCAAACGGGTTTATTATGTCTAAGGGCTAAATCACAATTTATTCTCCATCGGTTAATTTTGTGATGCGGATTTGGAAGTTGCTTTTTGGAAGTCTACATGTTACATTCGTGATTTGAAGGGAAATGATCTTCTCACAGGTTCTTATGGCACAAATTTGTACTCAATCACTCTTTAAGACATACCCACTCCCAATCCAATTTGCTTAATGGCTAAAGCCACATCGTCTCAAGCATGGTTATGGCATCGTCGTCTATCTCATCTAAACTTCGACACCATCAACTTGCTTTCAAAGAATAATATTGTGAATGGCCTTCTAAAATTAAAATTCGTCAAAGATCATCTTTGTTCTTCTTGTGAGTTGGGGAAAGCAAAAAGAAAGTCTTTTCACACTAAGACTACCCCGAGCTCAAAAAGACGGTTACAACTTCTACACATGGACTTATGTGGTCCTATGCGAGTAGAAAGTATTAATGGAAAGAAATATGTTCTCGTAATTATTGATGACTACTCCAGATATACTTGGACTCACTTCTTGAGATCAAAAGATGAAACACCTGAAGTTCTCATTGATTTCCTCACACTTATCCAAAGAGGACTTCATGCTCAAGTTAGAACAGTTTGAACTGACAAAGGCATAAAATTTCTGAACAAAACTCTTCATGCATTCTTTGCAAAAAAGGGTATAAGACACGAAATGTCAACTGCTCGAACACCTGAACAAAACGGCGTTGTCGAAAGACGGAACCGTACTCTTGTTGAGGCTGATCGAACAATGATAAGTGCCGCTAAAATTCCTTTGATCTTCTGGCCTGAAGCAATTGCAACAGCATGTTTTACTCAAAACCGTTCACTTGTAATTCCTCGCCATGAGAAAACACCTTACCACATCATTAATGCTCGGAAACCGTCAGTTAAGTTCTTTTACATTTTTGGCTCTCTTTGTTACATCGTCAGAGATGGTGAAAATCTTGATAAGATGAAGGGGTATTCTACTCAGTTAAGAGCTTACAGGGTAATTAACAAGAGAATAAGAATAATAGTTGAAACTATTCACGTTAGCTTTGACGAATTGCCACAGATGGCATCAGATCACGTCAGTTCTGACCCCGTTCCACAAGGTCCGACAACGGTACTTGAACAAGATAGTTTAAGTCCCGGACCACAAAGTCTAGAAAATGTTCCTCATGTAGCTGAGACAGTAACAACGTCAAATGAGCTGGATTTGCTATTTAGTCCGATGTTCGATGAATTACTCAATGGAACTACTCTAGTTGTGTCAAAGTCTTCCGCAGTACATGCTGCTGATGCTCCTAATAAACGTCAACAACAACACACAACTCCATATACTTCAACAATCGTTGCTGCAGATACACCTCCATTGAACATTCAAACAACACCAGTAACTACAAGTCAAGCACCAACTCAATTACCAACTGTCACTGCCACTGAGAACATTATTCAAGCCGAAATCAATAACGAAAATGCACAAGTTGACGACGATGAATTTGTAAACGTTTTAGTACACCGGTACAAGATCGAGGGGAGACATCATATCGTCATGTTGATTCATCAAATATGCATACATTCTATCAACATCATCCTTCTGCACAACTTTGGAAAAAAGATCATCCGTTAGAACAAGTCATTGGAAATCCTTCTCAATCAATTAGAATAAGACGTCAGCTAGAAATAGATGGCGAGATGTGTATGTTTGCACTCACCGTGAGTCAAATTGAACCGAAGAACATCAAAGAAGCCATGGCTGATTCTGCATGGATTGAATCAATGCAGGAAGAACTTCATTAGTTTGATCGATTAGATGTATGGGAATTAGTCGACAGACCACTTTGCAAAAATGTCATTAACTTAAAGTGGCTCTAGAAAAACAAACGTAATGAGGAAAATACTGTTATTTATTCTGACAAATATCGTCTTTTAGCTAACGGGATATGCACAAAAGGAAGAAATTGATTCGAAAGTCATTTGCAAACCAGTTGGCTCGGTTGAAGGCTGTCCGGTTGTTCAATTTTGCTACAGCAGCACACAAATGCATTTACCGTATAACCAGATTGAGACGTCTAAAACAACATTTCTTTATGGACCTCTAAAGGAAGAAGTGTACGTAAACCAACAGATGGATTGTTACCCATTATCATCCTGACTAGAAACAAGTTTACCGTCTTAAGAAAGCATTATATGATCTCAAACAAGCACCAAGAGCGGTATGATGAACTCTCCAATTTCCTTGGTATCCAAAGATTTCTCAAAGCTATTGATCCAACTCAGTTCATAACTAACATGGGGGGGGGAGGGAGGGGGGGGGGGGGGGGGGGCTGGTGGGGGGGAAAGACATGATTGCTGTGAAAATTTACGTTGATGACATTAATTATTGGTTCAACGAACCCAAAACTCTTCAAAACGATTTGAAAAAACAATGCACAAACAAGTTTGATAGTCTATGAATGGGGAGCTTGAAATTCTTTTTAGGAATTCAGATCCACCAATCCCCTCATGGTATCTTTATAAACCAAGCTAAGTATGCTCAAGATATACTTAAAAAGCATGGTATGACCTCATGTGATAGCATTGGTAACTCTTGCCAATGGCACGAAACAACTAATGCTGACTTGAGTGGTACTACCGGGTCAACCAAACAAAATATCATAGAAGGTCGACACTCATGTACAACAGAAAGTATACAGATAATGAACATTCAACTTGTTAATGTGCTTGTTTATCAAGCGAAACCGACTAAGACATCTCACTTGCGGTTAAGCGGATCTTATCGGTACCTTAACCGCTCCATTAACAGGGACTTTGGTACCGAAGACAACCGGTTTCGAACTAACTGCTTTTTTAGATTCGAATCACGCGTGGTTTGTCTCGATTCACGTAAGAGCACCTCTGTGGCATACAATTTCTAGTGGGTGACAAGTATCATCTGGTCATGCAAGAAACAGGATTGCACATCAGTGTCTTTAGAGCAGAAGCCGAGTATGTGTCTTTATATGCGTGTTGCGCTCAAGTTCTATGGTTGCGAACTCAACTCACAATTATGGCTTCCACTTTGATAAAAAACCCTATAGTATTAGTACACTAAAGGAAGCCATAGCCATCTCGTGCAATCAAGTCCAGCAATTTCCGAACCAAGCAACATGATGTCAAAGATACACTTCATAAGGAGCAAGGTTAAAAGGGTTTGGTTGAATTCTTCTATGCGAACTGAATACCAAGTTAAGCTGACCTATTAACTGAACTAAAGCTATGTCGAAAGATAGTTTTAAGTATCTCGTCAGATCGACTTGGTAAGAGATGTTATGACTCCCAGATGAACTGGAGGTTCAGGAAACGAATCGGCTTGATCTATCAAACATCCAATTTGTGAATATTTTTTCTTCATTATTTATTTTTTGATTAATAAAATTTTTTGTAAAAGAAAATACAAAATATAAAACCAACAAAAGAAAAAAAATAGAATAATATAAAACTGTAGAAAAACAAAAATATAAAATCAGAAAAATTTCAAAATACCAAAAAGAATCATTCTCGACATTCCTCTTGGAATCGATAACAATTACTACCTAATAAATGTTGATTAAAACATTGACACGGCGAGTAAATGAAGTGTCAGAGCAGATTCAATGCTTTCCAAAACATGTCATTTCTAAATTATTCTAATGACGTTAAGTTACATGTTCAGTGCCTACTCGGACTCGAATGTAATAGGGAGTGTAACGCTTTAGGTGGCTACTCTAAAAATAAGAAGAGAATCTTCTAATCATGTGATTTTTAAAACGTTGAACATAATTTTTCAAAAAGAACGTGAATTTAAATTGTTCTACAATATAATTTGTGGTATTTTCCAAAAAAAGTGCTATATGTTTAAAATTGTGTGTTCAACCTCCCTTTCCTCGAATAAGTTTTAAAGAATGTATAACGTATAAAATCAATTTAATGTAATCAATTTCCTGAATGGGACATTTTTTAAACAAAGCCTTTAATAATTGGTGGATACAACTCAACAATGTCTATTTGTATGTATCCAACACATCTTTTAAATAAAATGTTGAAGACTTAATGTCAATTAATAAAATACATTTTACACTAATGCATCGCCACTCCGTCTTCACATTTTGTGGTGTCATATCAATTTTTCATTTCCAAGTCAATTTTACTAAATAATGGTATTCCCACATATAAAGTTGACTGGGGAGCATATCCGGAAAATGAATTCATGCCAATATCGTATATAATTTTTCTCCCCAAAGAATTTTTAGATATCAAATTTTAATCAATTGGTATTTTCGAAATACCTAAGTGTTATTAAATATTTAAAATAAATGGGAAGAAAATGTAATATCAAATATGATATATAAGATGTAGCATAAAGACTCCTAGGGCAAACTCTTTCCTTCATGTGCTAAACAATTTCAAATCAGAGAGCACAGTGTATGGGTGAGTATTTGAAAATAACAAGTAGAAAATGGTTTTATGGTTCGAATCTCATACCAACAACTATTAATTTCACGACGGATTCACGTGAGTCAGAAGTTGTTAGGTTAGGGATCAGTCCTAGATCCAACCAGATACCGGAGGGAATCTACCCAAGATAATCCATAGTGTAAAATAGCAGTCCTAAGTATGTTGGAGACAAGAATGAGATAAGGGGAAAAATGGCGACTAAGATTGAAGCTAACACTGGAACAATCACAACAGAGTGTGTTTAGCAATGACGTCATTTGTAAAGCATTGAAGGGGTTGAAGAATTAAAAAGAAATGTATGGATATATGGTGAAAAGAAAGAAACCCTCCATGCAATTTAGGCAAAAACTGGGTCAATACATAATCTATCAAAATAACAAAGATGATTGTTGGTATTGCAGAAAGCCATCATGGACCCAGTGATGCAATGCACAACCCTTCCCCAGCCATCGTTTTAACTCAAAAGAAACTTGTCTAATTTGTCACGAAGATACACATGGTTTATCTATGACATCTCCCCGAGATTGTGATATTGAGATAGGTGCACTCTGCTCCAGCCTCCGATTACTAAGAACCAAAGTGCACAAATCGAGTCTATAAGCAGAAGAGATACAATTTATAAAGTCTGCATTAGGACACAAGTCAAAAAAAAATACACTTTTGAACACCATAAAGTTCATACGTTTGTAGCAAAGAGTCCTACGCCTTATCCTTGAATCCTTGCCAAAACATCCGGTGATAACTTAATTTCACCGTGACGGGGAGAGGAAATCCTTCTTTAGGCCAACATAAACAAGCTCTATGGTAGGGGGGTTAGCAGCTTGCAAGGAATTTTTTATACGGCATGCGAGCTTGGCAAAGCTGAATAGCGATTTGTTGGACCAGTAAAGTAAATTGAAGACTAAATTAGAAAGATAGTAACATCTGATTCAATCTCTAACCAGTTGGGTATGGCCTTTGAGACATTCCGGTAATGAAACTAGGCAGGAGCGGATGTGATTGGAAGTCTTAATGACGGAGCTTTGTGGAGTGATAAGAAGATTCCAGACAGTGCTTTTTTAGTTAGCGCTGACAAACCGCGATGTCAAGGAGATTCTGGTGTGAGGTACCTCGTGAGAGAGTACCGTGATGCACCTCAGAATTTTAAGATATTATATAGTACTTTAAAAACGGGTGTATCAGTATTTATAAATCTTGATATCGGGATCACACAGGAAGAAAAAAAAAACACCGAACTTTAGTTCTACATAGCTGGCCAACTGAGCGAAGATTATAGCGAACCCACCCTTCAAACTAACAACGCTCTAGAGTACAAAAATGTCTAAACAATTTCTTATATAATAATGAATTGATGACTAAATCAGAAAGATAGTAACTATCTGATTCACTCTTACCGTGTTGTCTGCTTTGAGACGTTCCGGTAATGAGAACTAGCAAGCATGGTGAATCTAATACATCTGTGTTAGATGATCCTATGCTTTGAGCTGGAAACCCTGTCAAGGAGATTCTTTGAATCTACCTGATCACAAGTATAGTATTTATACTATAAAAACGGGTAACCGGAGGTCAATACAACCGAAGTCAAGATGAATGACAAAGCCATATTCATCTTTTATTGCTAACTGTTTTATTTCAGGATAAGACGGCGGTGTTGTAGCCTCATTCTAGTGAGGTCGGGTTCATAAACCACATGCTCATACTCAAGCTTTCAAAGTTAATCGTTCAACATCAAGATAGTTGATTCTAAACTTCCCTATCATCAAAGAGCCTCAAAGTCAATTAAAGAATCGTATTTTGGGAAGATTGTGAGACCTCTGATCATATATGTCAAATAAGAATGTAACAAGTATGAGCATGTTGGTCAAGAGTACAAGTTGATCAAGAAAGTCAAATCAAGATGATTCAAGTCAAGGAGATGATGCAAGATAAAGATCACAAGAACTCAAAGTCAAAAGATAAAGTCTCAAGATCAAGATCACAAAGCATGAATGAACATTACAAACAAGCAAAAACTAAGACCAAAGATAAACAAGGCAAAGCATAAACGTCAAAAGTCATATCTTCAACATCAGGGGAGACAATGATAAAACAAGACAACCTCTTACAAGAATGTTATCGGTCGTATAAGAACGTCAACATAGAAGATCATGTCCTTTACATCCTTAAAAGAAGAACTTAAAGAAGACATCAACGGTGGAGGAGTTTGAAGAAAGATACCTCAACATTGGGGGAGATTGTTAGCCTTAATTTTATTAAGACGAACAAGAATGTTATCGGTCTTATTAGTCAAAATTAGTCTTGTTAATTAATAGGCTAGTCGGGTTAAATGGGCTTGGATTGTAATCTAATATTGTTCGTGTTTCGGGCTCAAAGCCCAAGATATGCCAAGCCCGGCCCAAGTAACAAGCCCATATGCCTACATGTTGGCTAGGGGTATAAATAGGACCCTCTCCACACATGGAGAGGGTGTTGGTTGCATTTCTCATTTTGTATGTGTGTGTAACTCACCATTTCTCTCTAAATCTTATCTTTCTCTCTTGTTTCTCTCTCTACTTTCTCTCTCTAAGTTTTCTTCTTATTTCTTGCTTATTGGTGCTTATTTATAAGTTGTGTTTGGATTATATCGTGGGATAACACTTAGGGAAACATAATTACATTTTTGTGATGTTTACATTTAATGTATTATCACGGGGAAAATCTTGCGGTCCAACACTTATATAATTCACAAACCTATGAATTCACCAACATTATTGTTGACTTTTTAAAGCATGTTTTTCTCAGGAGGTCAATAAGGCACGAGGTGCAAG